>JASDQU010221475.1:0-11578 GCA_032191745.1 Picea mariana
ATATGCATTGCTTTACTTCACAGGTTTAAAACTTACAAGGTGTAGGGTTGCAGGTGTGGAATTTTTGGTAGGGCTATCCACTTGATGACCTCTACTGAGATGATTTTCTTCTGGCTACTGATATCGACGATGAAGTGCAACAGGGTGCCTTTTACCCACATCTGTGAATGGAAGAGGTGCTCTCCTTCTTATGGCTCATCTAGTTCACCAGGCTGGAGCTTGGTGGTAGCAATGGTGGCACTGGGTTCCACATCAATGATATGTATTCCCCTTTTTGGTTCTGACTCAGATTCAAAACTTGCATCTGATTCAAAGGATTTCACTTCGGCAATCAGCTGAAACTGTAAAATGCAGTAGAAAACAAGCTTGCTAGAATGGTGGCGGCTTATCTCTGAGAAGAGATGTGACGACTATGGTCATTCACAAGAATATGGTTACAATGAGGCTCTAAAGGCCTCTTACAATAAACAGGAATGTCAAAAACCCTAGACATCCAAAAACCTAACCCTAGGAGATGAAGCGGCAAAAGTTAGGTGGGCCCCGTTTGGGTAAGTTAGTACATCAACTTCCCGGGGCCATAACTTTCGCATACGATCTTTGTTTTAGGCACACAATAGCCCGTTGGAAAGGTCTAACTGAGAAGAAAAATTTAAAATTGGCCCATGTAAGTGATTTATATAGTCACCCGATCCCAAAATCCTAAAAAATGTCGTTTAGGGCCACAAAACGACCACGGTTTTGAACTCGAAAAACTGTCGAAAAACTGCCAAGGTGGAAAACTATTTTTCAAGCCAGTGGAATAGGTAGGTGGCCACTGATATCCACCTAGATCAATTCTCCCTCCTTAGGAAGAAATGTTCTCCATTGCATTGAGTTCCCCCATTAGATGAGAAACTTTCTGTTGAATTTGGCCCTGGGTGAGCCACTTTCCTTGATGCAGGAGCTGCCCTGCTTTGACAACTCGATAAAGATGGATCCTTTGTTGTCGAGTACCCTTGATTTGTGTGTCCAAAATCTGATCACTGGATTCCTATTGTATGTAGTCAGGGTTGAGCTCTATTGGTGTCAATTTTTCTACTACTTCTAAGGTGTCCAATAATGGTCGAAAATAAGGTTGAAGGAGATCCACGTTGAACACTGGGTGGAGGCCAAAGAAAGGAGGAATCTTGAGCTCAAAAGTATTATCCCCCACAACCTTGGTGATGGTGTAAAACCCATAACGGAGTGGGTGAAGCTTCCGATGGGGTCATGTAAGGCATTATTTCTGGAAGTTCAACCAAACTTTGTCGCCCACCTAAAACTTATGTGGCACCCGATGTTGATTATGGCGCTGCTTGTACTTGTCATTGGACCTCTGTAGGATATCCTGAACCTATTGGAAAATGTGATGGATCCGCTCAATGAACCGGGTGGATTTGTCAACTTCAGTTGGAGTAAGGGATGATTTGGTCGAGGTGACTGTAAGGGGAAGTGCAACATCTATGGGACCCAATGGTTGGAATCCCAACCCCACCTGAAAGGGGTTGTGGTCGGTTAAGCTACGGAGGGCTTGGTTGTAGCTATGTTGGACATAGGGAAGATTCTCATCCCATTGGAGAGGGTACTTGGAATTATACATGTGCAGGATTTGCAAAATTATTCGATTTACGACCTGGGTTTGGCCATCTGTCTGGGGGTGGAAGGTCGTGGATTTGGCGAGCTTGGTGTCTAGCAGTGACGAGAGGCTCGACCAAAATGTGCTGAGAAATCAACTATCTTGATATGCAACAATCATTTTTGGGATTCCAAAATGTACCCAAACTCGTTCAAAGAAGAGCTTGGCAGTGGCCTCTGCTGTGATGCTCTTCTTGTAGGCAACCAGAATCGCCATCTTAGAAAAGCGATCAACAACCACAAAAACATAGTGATTTCCCTGCTTGGTGGATGAGAGGCCTGACATGTAGTCCATTGAGATGGATTCCCATGGCCTGTCAGGAGTAGGAAGAGGGGTGTACAGGCCTTGTTTCTTAGTGGTTGGTTTGGAAATAGCGTAGGCAGTGCAGGACTTGATATACTTGTTGACCTCTTGTTGAAGTTTCATCCAGTAGAAATGTTTTTGTAGCATCGCCACTGTCTTTTCAACACCGAAGTGTCCTACCACCCGACTATAGTGGGATTCCCAGATCATCTTTTCTCGCTCACTTGATGGAACAAAAATATGGCCCAGACAACACAAAAACCCATCCTGAATATGGAAATTATCGACAACTATGTTTGCACCCAACATTTGGTAGGTGGTGGCGAAGTTCGGGTCTGTCTCAGAGAGTTGGGGGAATCCAAAGGTCTCATGTACACAAGAGTCCAGCACCATGGTGAGTGTCGCGACTGGTGATCTGTTGAGGCAATCAGCAACGCGGTTGGTGCTTCTTGTTTTATACTTGATGTTGAGGTGTAATTGCTACAAGTATGTTAACCACTTTTGATGGTGGTCATTCTACAATTTGCCTTGTGTCTGCATGAACTGTAGTGGCTTATGATCAGTGTGGATGACTATCTGCTTCCCCAGATTGTAATGTCTCCACTGGTGGTAGTCTTGCACAATGGAGTACATTTCTTTGTCATAAGTAGGGTACTTACGGACAACATCTGATAGTGTCCCACTATGATAGGCTTCCCCCTGGTCATACTAAGTGAGAACGATGCCCACAACATAGTCTGAAGCATCTCTCTCGATCTCAAAGGGTTGTAATAGGTTTGGTAGTGAAAGTACTGGGGCTGAGCACAAGTGTTGCTTCAAATCATTGAACTCTTGTTGTTGGGACCGGCCCCACGCAAATTTTGCCTTACCACCACCCTTGGTTATTTGGCTGAGGGCCCATTCAATATGGGAGAATCACAACACGAACCTGTGGTAGAAAGTGGCAAGGCCCAAGAAGCTTCAAAGCTCAGTGAGTGTGGTTGGGGCTGGCCAGTCACGGATGACTTGGATCTTGATTTGATCCACATGTATGCCATGTTGATCAATGATGTATCCCAAGTAATGGACCATGTCCATGCCGAAGGAGCATTTTTCCAAGTTGGCGTATAGCTTGTGTTGTCACAGGATGTGCAAAACCTATTGAATATGATGCAAGTGTTCTACCCAAGTCTTGTTGTAAATGAGAATGTCATCCAGATACACCACTACAAAAGTATTGGTGAATGGTCGCAGGATATCAAAAATCATCCTCATGAAAGTGGCTAGAGCATTTGTCAAACCAAAGGGCATGACCAACCATTCAAAAAGGCCTTACTTTGACTTGAAGGTGATCTTCCATACATCTGTTTGTTCTATCGAGACCTGGTGGTATCCAGACTTTAGATCAATCTTACTAAAGTATTTGGCCCCCATGAGTTGATCAAGGAGGTCATCGATTTGGGGAATCAGGTACCGGTTTTTGACTTTGATTTTA
Source organism: Picea mariana (assembly GCA_032191745.1). NCBI lineage: Eukaryota > Viridiplantae > Streptophyta > Pinopsida > Pinales > Pinaceae > Picea > Picea mariana. Next base: position 3,432 of record JASDQU010221475.1, read on the forward strand.
TTCAGATCTTGGTAATCAATGCAGAGTCACCATGTTCCATCTTTCTTTTGTACTGTTATAGTGAAAAAACCCCCTACGGACTACACCAGGGTTCTAAAGTGCAGGTAGATCTAACCGTCTAAAGTCTCCTACTTTTAACAACTATCCTGACATTACCCCACAATCATATATAAAAAAAAAAGTATAGGGATCTAGTAGTCCTACCTTAAACTCTGTGTCCAGTGTCGATCCCTTTATGCTCGGTTGTTTCTCGACTGCAAGTCTCCTCCCAAGGTTGACCTACATTCACCAAAAGACAAACAATAAACTACATGCATGCATTCTATATATGGATTAGTGGGTTAGATATCATAACCAAAATGTAAATAAATCATAAAGATTGAAGACGTCATTTGGTGGGATGGAAAAAGTATTTATTTATATTAATATCACAAAAGTCGGTTACAACATGATACCGACAACTGCTCCTCGAACTCAGTCTTGGGCTCCTCTTCACCGTGCACCAACTGCTTCCACGTATCCTTCTCCTCTTTAGTCCTCTATAGGGAAATGGCAAGGGTTTGCAATTGGAGGAAAAGGGGTTGGAGAAGGGAATTTTGGCTAAAACTCACAATGTGGCTGCAAAATATTGGGGCAAAGGGGAAATATTGAAATGGGTAGAGTTTCTTTGCTCTCTTGCTTCCCCCTTTGAATGGGACCCCAAGAGGATCTCGGTGATCAGGAAGAGAACTTCATTGATTTCGAACAAGGACTTGATTGGACTTTTAGGATGACCGGGCATGAGGAAAAGAGACATATTGTAGAAGGGTCGACTCAAGCTGGATAAAACTTCCCTTGGACAATAGCACGACAAATGAGGAGACTCAAGCAGCATGACATTGACATAAGTTCACAATGCAGGAGGCAACGCAAACTCTCCATATGTTTGGAAGGATCACCAAATGGAGGATGACACAACTCTATGTAGCGAGAACAGCTTCCTAAGGTCATATTCAATCCCAGAGCTTGAAGAACAAATGGAAGGATGTGCTTTGTCCAAGGATGACTCATTCTGATGCCAACCAAAAAAAAAAAAACTTTTCCCTTCCTCTTTTTGGGGTATATTTGATTTTTTTGTCTTTTTCAATAATTTTGGAAAGCTTGAAAAAGAATAAAAGAATTATATGTTACAAAGGAGGAACAAATGTCGTAAACATACTAGTTCCAAGCACAAGGAACACACTGATGTTCAGAGCAAGGAGACATGTGTAGGAAAAGGACACTCAGGAAAATTCCTCCATGGGTCAAGGTGTCAAGATGCAAAGGAAAAGTGCTACAAGGCTTGCGTTTAAGGCATGCTTCAGATGGTTTAGTTGAGAGAAACATGGAGCCGGCATTAGGCCAAAGACACAGGAATGCAAATGTGATTAATAAGACACAATGATAACATCCTTCGATATAATTTTAACGAGCCCAGAGAAGGTAAGATCGGTGTTATTTCATTTTTAGAGAGTCTGAAAAGCGTAGAAAGAGACTCCACTGGGGTATTTTTTTTGAAGGTAGTCTAGTCGGTTCAAAAAAGGGGTAAACTAGCACCAAAAAGACGTCTATTCAAAACCATTTTAATGAGTGTGACAAAGACAATATCACTCGGCCATATTTTCATATTTAAGGAGTCTGAAAAGAGCTTAACTATGGACTCCATAAGGGATGTTCTTCTGGACCAATTTAATGAGTGTGAAGAAACAAGGTCACTTCGACATCTTTTCAATTTTAGGGAGTCTGAAAAGAGCTTAACTATGGACTCTGTGGGGGTTCCCTTTTCATAAACTTAGTCCCTCAGGCCCAAAAAAAGGGTTAAAATTATACCTGAAAACACTCTTCTAGCGAACCAAAGCTCCTAGAGTATACCTTTGTTCGTACAATTGACCGTTCAGACCGAAAAAGGGGTAAACTACCGCCGGATAGACGTGCCTTCAAATTTGAATTTGACGAGTGTGAAGGTTGACAAGATCGCTCGGCAATCTTTTCATGTTTAAAGGGTCTGAAAAGAGCTTAAAAGAAGACCTGTATTTGTTTGGGAGTCACGAGGGTGAGATCAAGAGTGATGATGAATCAATGCAAATGAGGCTCAAAACTCGTAATCAAGAAAAAACTAAAAGGGACTCCCGAGCCTATAGTCATAAATGACGGCATGGACGCCAAAAGTAAAGAGGACCTAACTAGGGAATCCATGTAAAGGCAGGCTCTACCACTAAATTACGACACTTCTAAAGCAGCAATGATGGTTTTGCATCGTAACTCGGTGGGGTCAATCTTATGGCCAAGCAAAAAAGACAATGAGATGCAGAAAGTGGAGGTGAAATCCTAACTTATATGCAAAAAGTTGGAAAAACAACTTTTCACCAATGGACCTATAAAAATGACCCAAGCTCTCAAAAATTTTCCCAATACCAAAAGTAAATCTTATCGTAACATCCCGTAAGAAACTCAAGAACCATACTAAATGATTTTTATGCTAGAAAAAACGACAAAAGGGTCCAAAAAATGACAAAAAGGGACCAAAAAGTCTATAAATAGAAGTTGATAGCTCATTATCACCATTGTAAATTGAGAATTGACAAAAAAGTAAAAAACACCCCTTTGTCAAAAGAGTTTATTTTGGGAGCTTCAGTGGACGAAACAAACTTTCGCTTGGACCAAGTAAGTACAAACTAGCCTCTCCTGCATTTTCATTCTTCCTTTTTGCAATTCCTTTTGTTTTTTGGGGGGGCGTTAACCTTTAAAGAGGTCGGCCCTACGTGTACATGGGTTGTCCTAGGAAAACACACATATGCCCATGTGCAGAGAAAAAGTTGCACACGTGCATACGCGACTGTGTCCACTACAACCCACATACACCCTCCAATAAGTGGAAAAAATAAAAATCAAGAGTTAACTCCCCATGACTTTGTCATTTTGCAAGATGTATGTTCATTGGAGAGAGAGGGAACATGAGGAAATTGATTTTTTGGTCTCAGAAAACCCTACTGTTGTTGATGTTTTATCACAATGTGGGTTGTTAAAATTCTTCCAGTGTCCGTTCATGAGGGCACAACCCACGTTGCTGAATTCTTTGATAGATTACTGGCATCCTGATGCTGAGGCATTTATGCTCGAGGGGCAGTCATTGACTCCAATGAATGAATACATTTACTTCTTGACTGGTCTCTCGAGGAGAGGTGATCTAGTCAACTTGCATACTTTTCCCCCCCAGGCCTCACAACATTGAGTTGATTGGACTCCATTGCGAGGTTGGTACTGAGAATGTAGGTTCCCAGGTGCCCAGACACAAGATCAACAACCTATCACTAAAATTGATAGTTCTACTCATTGGGCGGATCACTAGATCCGCAACTTTACATCAGCCCTCTCGGGCGCACATGCATTGTGCAGTGTAGTGCTTAAATGCACGAATTTTTTACTAGAGTACAACCATGCTGAATTGCATGAAGAGACAATTAACAGAGTGTCAGATACGGGAACACTGAAACTTCAGGTTTGGGACTATGCTATGTTCCTTTTTCTTCAAGAGGGTACCTAGTCTCAGTCCTCAAGAGATGATACATGGGCACGTGGCCTCTTCCCCAACATTATGCAGATGGGCGGCGTTGTTGCCTCGACAGGGGGGAGGGAGGACTATTGAGGCCTTCGATGACAAGCTTTTTGACTGGTGGGCATGGTAAATTCCAGCAATAGAGGACTACCCCTATGTCAGGATCAACTTCTCCAGGGATCCTGATATGCTTGTACCTCCTGGAGTAGAACGAGGAGAGCTAGGTATGTTTGTTTTTCAAAGTTATTTAATTTTTATTTCTTTTTATATATATCATTTTTATGTGTCCCAGAGTATCTGACAACTATGTATCTGTTATGTACAGATGTGAGACCATTGCGTCCAGCAGACTTCTTGAGGACCAGGCGGTGTCCTTGACCAGAGGCAGGACCAGCCATAGTCATCAGACCAGTAGCAACAACATGGGGACCTCCAACCGGAGAGGCTGAGAGAGTATTGAGATGGGTGGAGAGGAACCTCATCACTCTCACTCATACAGTCCCTATGGCAGAGATAGAGGATATCCAACCATCGATGCAACCTCATGTAGTTGGGGTGCCACAGACTTGGGTCCAACTCTTCCGGCATTTGGCAAACGTCATTGTTCACTATGGCAGGGCCAACAGGCCTCATCCTTAGCTAGGCTGGATTACTTATGTGCCGAGGGAACCTTTATATTTTTTGAGGACATAAGCCCTGAGACTTCTACTAGACATATATTTTTTAGGCACTTGCGCCCACCCATGTACTCTGATACTTTTGATATATATATATATATATGTGTGTGTGTATTTACATCTTTTTATGTCTTATGGATTACATTTATTTAAAAATGTATTTACATGTGTGTGTGTGTGTGTTTTTTCTTACATGTGTGCAAAATGCCAATCTAATACATGGTTAGCTAGAGTATCTTTGATTTGATTCAATCTCCTAGGAACATAGATATATGTAATGTAATCAAAGCTTCATTATAAGAGACGTACCCTAAGGAACCGTCGGTGTAGAGTCAGATTGAAAACACGGTAAACCCCATTTAAATGGAACACAACCAACTGAGCGTCTAAGTAGACTTGGAGGTGAGAGATACCATGCGACAAAGCATCACGAAGTAACTCTATAACTACATTGTATTTGGCAACATTACTTGTGGCGTCACCTAAACAGATACCTCTTGAAGATAGCAACTGGCCCTGAGGTGTGAAAATCACCCAAGTTGCGTAAGCAAGCTTTCGAGTGTGTCGGCTAGCATCGTCCGTAAACCCAACGAACACCTCTGATTCACTTGACATCTACCACAGTGAAAAAGATGACATCAAAAATGACACATCCATAAAACAAAAAGACCAAAACTAAAATAACAATGTACAAGAACTATACATATGTACAAGAAGTCACCCAAGGTGACCCACCTATGAGTAATACATCTTGAGGTAAAGCCCATTTCTAGGCTCTGCCAACGCATTTCCCTCAAAGTTCACCAGATGATAAGCACCCTTCTTTAGTACCTCCTTCATGATGAAAGGTCTAAACCACATGGGTTTGAACTTGCCTGCCCCCAGGGGATCCTTATCTTGGTCATAGACCAGGACAAGGTCACCTTTGGAGAAAATCTGAGGACGAATGGACCGATCATGCTGACACTTGACTCTTTGTTTGTGAGCCTCGTTAGCCAAGGTTGCATCTTGACGCTGCTGATCGAGCTACTCAAGATATAATAAATGTTATTCAAGTGGTGAAGTGTCTGGTAGTAACCGTACTGCCAACCTTAGAGACGGGGTCTGGCACTCTATAGGCAAGACTGCTTCCAGCCCATAAACAAGTTGAAAAGGTGAGAAACCGGTTGCAGTATTAACAGACATTTGATAGGCCCATAATGCCGAGTATAACATCAAATGCCAATTTGACTTGGCCGAATTGATCATTTTCTATAGAATAGTCTTAAGAGATTTATTCACAGCTTCCACCTGACCATTCACTTGTGGGTAGTAGGGTGATGAATTTTATTGCCTCAACCCAAGATTTGACATTAACTCAGACATCATTTTATTCTAAAAGTGACTGCCATGGTCAGTGACAATCTCTCTCAGGATGTCTAACCTTGCTATTATCTGGTTAAACAAAAAGAGAGTTGCGGTCTCGCCATCATCTTTGAATGTTGGATAGCTTCGACCCACTTCGTGAAGTAGTCTACTGCTATGATGATATAATGGTGCCCCCTTGTTGAAGGGGGGTTTCATGTACTGTAATCAATCTCCCACTTGGTGAAGGGACCAACTATGATGATGGGAAACATGGGAGCAGTGTGTGCCCTCATCTTCCGAGAGAAGATCTGACACTGGTGGCACTTCTTGACTGATTCAACAAAATCTTTGATTAATGTCGGCTAAAAGTAACCAGCTTGTAGAATCTTTTGGGTTGTTGCCAGCCCAGAAAAATGACCACCACATGCTCCAGTGTGGCAATCGTTAATCACGATTTTTGCTTCTTCATGAGTGAGACACCGACAAAGGATGCAATCTACACCTCGACGATACAGAGTGTCCTTGAGTATGAGATAGTTCTCGACCTGATGGAATATACGGCGATGCTAATCACGAGAAGCAGAGGTGGGGCACTTCAAAGTATGGAGATAGACTGGCATATCTCCATACCAAGGGTCTGAAGACGCGATCAAAGACATGTCTCCTTTAATAGGAAACTCCTTGAGTATAACATCACTTGATTCGACCAGAAGTTTCCAGATGAGTTTCGCAAATACCATCGACTTTTTGGATTTCGCTGAAACAAAATCCAAGTCAAATTCCTGGAGGATAACTATCCATTTACTGATATTTTCATCGATTACACGTCGTGTCGACACATATTGGAATGGATTCACAATGGCAATGACAGTGGTCTTGCTAAACAAGATATAAAGACGGAACCGTTGGACAACATGAACTGCTTCCAATGCAAGTTTTTCAACGTGGGAATAATTGAGTTCTGGTCCAACCAGGCCTCGACTCAGGTAATAAATCACGTATTCTTGATGCAAATCATCCTCCTAAACCAAGACCATACCGATGGTCAACTCTGCCGCAGCCAAGTACAATAAGAAATCTTTATTATAATCGGGTGGTTGAAGCAGAGGGGCAGATGTGAGGGCATGTTTCAATGCTTCGAAAGAGCATTGAGCGGCTTCGTCCCAATGAAAAGAAATGTCCTTCTTTAGTAAACGCATGGATCCCTTTGTGATCTCGGCATAGTTTGCGATGAAACAATATAAAAAGTTCACTTTTCCCTGTAAACTCTGAAGTTGAGGGACTGTGCACGGGGGAGGAAACTGAACTATCGCCTCAACCTTTAGAGGATTGACCATTATTCGTGTTGTCAAAACTATGAAACTTAGTAGACGAATCGACGTTACACAAAAACTGCACTTGTTTGGATTCAAGCGGATCTGGTAGTAGTGACATCGTTCAAAGATAAGTCAGAGGTGTGTGGGATGATTAGGTCTCTTACGAGATCGTGATGCTAAATCATCAAGATAAGCCTCGACTATGTGTTTGAGGTCGTGGAAAGCAAAAGACATGGCCCGCTGAAAAGTAGCTCCAGCATTTTTCAGACCAAAAGGCATATTTCGATAAGCGAATGCACCCCATAGACAAATGAAAGTGGTTTTGTGTTGGTCTTTGGGCTTGATCTATATCTGATTGTTTCCCAAAAAACCATCCATGAAAGAAAATACCTCGCATCACGTGCATTCATCAACAATCTGGTCAATAAATGGAGTGGGAAAATTATCCTTTGGATAGGCCTTGTTCAAATCATGGAAGTCTGTACATACGTGAATCGTACCCTATTTTTTGTTGACTGGAATGGGATTTGACACCCATTGAGTCAATTGAACAGGGTAGATGAAACCAACTTTGAGTAGTTTCTCTACCTCAGCCTTAATAGCTGCTACTTTCTTAGGATTAATTGGACGAAGCTTCTGTTGGACCGACTTAGCATCGGGATGTCGTGATTTCATGTTTGACGATTCTTGGATCTATGCCTGGCATTTCCTCATAAGACCAGGAAAACACGTCGTGGAATTCATTAAATAAATCTGTGTAGATTTGAATCTCTTCAAGGGAGCAGTCTGCTCTGACAAAGACATTCTCCACAACGCCAAGGGTTTTAGAGATATCAATAGGTATCATTTTAGCGATGGTTTCCATATTTCCTTCAGCGTAAATTACGTGCGTAGCCAAAGGATTGATAGGACAAGATCTCTCTCCAATCATAATCAAAGTGAATTCACCTGCTTCAATTCTTCTTAACTCTGGGAGGAAGTAAGATCTGTGATGGAGATCATCCCAGGGTCTGTCTGGACTAGTCATTGTTGTTTGCACTCTTTTCGTCGTTTGATGAGCAAAAAGTCAGTGCTTACATGCCTAGTTGGGCTCTGCTAGTCATGACAGCTGTATGGTAAAAAGTTAGAAAGAAAACAACAAAGCTATTAACAAGAATTAAACAAAAACTAAAGGAAACTATGAGCATAGGAACAAAAATAAAAACAAATGAAAATGGACCAATATCACCAATA
>JASDQU010221476.1:0-15819 GCA_032191745.1 Picea mariana
CGGCCCTGATGAAGGAGGCCTCCAAATTCTTTGAAACTCTCCAAGAATATAGATCGGGCTATGAGAATACCGTGGGAGAAGTTTCAGACTCAGATCTCAAGAAAATCTCCCTAGATCTGAGTTTTACTGAATCACAGGACGTCCCCTATGGCTCCAAGACATCCCAATCTGCAGACAAATGTAGAATGATGATAACCCTCTAGAAAATCCCTCAAACAGATGGTCCTGCCCCTGCAAACAAAACCCAACTATCGGAATGGCCCCATGCCCTTAGGATAAGCTGGATCAAACCTCCCTCTAGATGATGGTGCACCCTTGCTAGAAACACAAGAACAGTACAACCTGCTACCTTCTAAAGTGCTAGATGGAGATGGGTTGAGACTAGAATGGTGTGGAGGATTCTTTCATCCCTGAGACCAAGTTGTAGAACAAGGTGAGTGGATATTTCACCACTGAGTTGCTCACAAGGGTTTGTAGAACAAAACCCCCAAACTGAATGCTCAAGAGCAATAGCAAATGATAATCCAAAACTAGAATGCCTAATAGGTGCACCCGAGCCTCTTACTTATACTTTTTTCCTTCTAATTCTCTGTTGAGTTAGGTTAACTCCCAGGGTTAATCTTCTATTCTTTTCTTGAGTTATCTTTTACCCTTAATCCCTTTTCCTTTCTTAATTCAACTTAAAAATATAACTTTAGCCTCCTTGACTTCCCCCTTCAGTGTAAGACTATGACCTAGTGGGGGTGCCCTGGCCACTGAGTCTCCACATCACCTCTCTAAGAGGTTGGGGACATTACAATTTCACATTCTATGGGAAGGATAAATTCAACCCCTTGAACTAGGTGGAATGGTGTGAAGCCGGTGGCAGTTTCAATTGTTGTGCGATATGCCCACAAGGCTTAAAATAGTATGTGGTGCCAATTAGTTTTTTGTTTATCCACAGTGCATTGTAGCATGGTTTTTAGGAACTTGTTAATAGCCTCAACTTTCCCATTTGAATCTAGGTAGTGTTGTGAAAAAATTCATGAGTAAACCCTAGATTCACGTATAACTCTGTTAATAATTCATTTTCGAAATGCTTACCATTGTCGGAAACCAATTGGAGGGGGACTCCAAAGTGGGAAATTAGATGGCTAAAGAAGAAGTGGGCTACAATGTTTGTCTTGTTATTGAATTTTGTGATGGATTCAACCTATTTGGTCAAGAAGTCGACGATGATGACTATGTATTTATTCCCATTATTGAATGGGGGGTTGAAATCATGAAATCAATTCCCTATTTGAAAAATGGGCCCTTCGTAATGACTATATGGAGAGGATAAGGTGGTGCCCTAGATTTATCCACATATAATTGACATCTATTGAAGTGCTTGACCACATGAATGTCGTAAGAGAATAAGGTGGGCCAAAAATAGCCATCTCAAATGATTTTCTAGGTAGTGGACATGTCAGATAGGTTGTCTCCACATGTGCCATTATGGAAATCATTTAGGAACTTCTCTACCTATTCTATGGTGAGGCAATGACATAGTATAGTGTTTACCCCTTTGCGATAGAGGACATATCTTATGCGAGGGTTGTGAGGGACCTAATGACCGATGCATCATCAATCGCCATGAGATAGATGAATACCAAATTTTTGCATGTGAAGGTACATGAGAATGTCATCATACCATGGGTCATCGGATGAGATGAAGAATAAGTGTTCATCTAGGAAATCCTCATTGATTGGGGTGTTGTTTGAGTATGGGAGGAAATTTTATCATCTCAGCAAGGATGAGGGATTTCCCACTTTTGGGAGTTGTGAAATCTAGATCGTATTCTTGAATAATGATGATCCACTGGGTGAATTTGTGTAACACTGAAGGTTTTCAGCCCCATATTAAATAATGTATTTGTTAAGTGTTGAGAGGACGAAGTGTCCAAACAATTAAAAGAGGCCAATGTGCCTAATAAATGTAATGTTTTGATCATTATTAATAATAAAAACATCATTGAATGCTAGATGAAAAAGGAATAGAGTTATAGGGGGCTATGATTCCACAAGAGAGGGGGCTTGAGGGGTTAAGTTTTTATTTCATTTTTTAATTACCCATTTTCATTAATGGGGGAAATTGGTTACATGATCTTCTTGGGGGAAGTCCATGAGGTTCTTGATTCCTAAGAGTTACATAAACCTGTCTCTGGTTTGTTGGCATGGTTTGTTATCTCTCTCACTCATGTTCTCGTTTTGGTTCTGTTGTTGGTCACCTCATTCTTTCACTAACTCATTCATTCATTCCCACATGCACTCCATTACTCTTTGTTCTAACCTTTCATGGAGATCTTACTCCATTCATTTCTATCACCCACTAATATTTTCTCATCTGTGTCTTGGCTTGGGAAAGAAAGAGAAATTATTGAATAGCAACCATGGTATTGTTGGCTATAGAGATTGTTGGTGTAATCCAACCATGATCTGAGGCCTACATGTCTGACATGCTTTATCCTATGTCCATCTTTTCTCACAGCTTTGAGTTTTGAGTGTCCCAACATAGAGATTTTGGACCAGCTGCATTGGAGCCCTGGAAGGAGAAGGACATCCTAAGGGACTGCGTGGAAGAGAAGGGAGAGGGTCCATTTTCTTGGGTTGTGAAAGATCAGTAGAAGAGAGTTGGGTACTTGTATTTTTATGGGTGCTAGGAATCCTATGAGAGCTTGAGTGATGACTGGTTTGGGAATCCAATTAACACTCTGGGACCATCCTTATGGATTCATAGCCCTGGCTCATGGGTGACATTGTTGTTAATAATTGGAACAACAGTGTCTATGGTGGGGTGGAACATACTTGGTTTGTAGCCAGTTGGTGTCTTCTTTTATAAAAGATAAGTGGTCTATGTTATGGTAATATTTATGTGTGTATGATTTATTCTGTTGTGTATTTATTTATCATTGAATATGCATGCTTGTTGGTTATTTTTGTGAATGTCATTTAGTTCCTTTATTTGATGCATCTTTATTAATTTGAAAGGTATATGTAAGTGAAAGAAGTCTGAGAGCGGGCTTGAAGTAGTGTAACCTAGCTTGTGGGTGGTTGGGTATGTTACAGATTGGTATCAGAGCCCAGTTCCAACACTAAACCTGGATGGGCCATGTAAATTGAGATTGAAGAAAAAGGTTCCATAGAGAATTAAGCTCTAGAATGCCAAAAGGAATTGAGAGCACACCTTAACTATGTTTGAAACCTCAGGAGGTGTAGCAGTTCAAGAAGCTATAATGATCGTAGGATATATCTGGAAAGGGTTTGAATCCTTCACAATTGTCATATCTAGGAAAGGAGCGCAGTGGTTAAACCCTCAAGTCCTTCGGACTTCGTTTCTTCGAAAAAATATTAATTCCTTGATTATAAGAAGGTAAAATCCCCAAAGCTCCGAAGTCCCATAGTGAATATATGTCCTAGATCATTGGGAGGGGTACATGACTGTTAGATCTAGCCAATAACATATCTGGTTCGTTGGATAAAGTAAAAATCATGAGGTGAGGAACAATGGGGAATATTTGATCCCATTCATCAGATATATGCATGAACGAGTGTGAGATATATATCTCACCATAGTTCAGAATATCGACACTCCAAGAGAAGCAAGTCCTTAAGCTGCTAGGAAGAAAATATCCCGAAGTCCCTAACTTTGGAGAAAATCTAGATCGATCGTATTCAGGGACACATGTTCGTAGATTAGCAAGTATTTGGGAATTATGCGTTTGATAGTTTGGGGGTTGGGTGGTTTTAAAAAATGAAATCTTCTGAATCCAGAAGTCCCAAAGACCCGGAGCGTTGAAGTGACGCGGCATGATGACATCACCTAGAATGACGTAGATCTATTCGAAGGTTCATTAGTTCGATATATTTGTAGTGTTTTGTTACAAGGAGTATCGAATTCTAAAGCTACAGAGTGTCGAAGCATTAAATCTCTGGAGAACGGTGGTTCGAGGAGTCAGCCTCTTTAGCATTTAGGGAAAAATTTTGTGTTGTATTGTGAAATTCCCCGAAGTCTGAAGTCCCAGAGCTCCTAATGACTTCGTATCTCAGCAGAAATCCTAGATCGGTTATGTTTGAACCCTTCGGGATTTCTTCACTTTGACATTAAAAAGAATTGTAATATGATGCTAGGAAATCCTCTTAACCCCGAAGCCCTAAAGGCCTACAAATATGGAGTGACATGGAAGGATGAATTCACCTAGGGTGATGTGGAACTACCTTATACATCCCACGTGTCATCCTGTTTCATTGTTTTTGCAGGCCTTTTGGTTAAATTAGAACTTGACATGTGTCACCCGTAGAATGGGCCATGTATCATCTCTGTGGTTTCACCACGTATCACCCCCTGGTGCATAGTTATTGATGAGACTCTGGAAGTTTGGAGGTTCGACAGCTCAAAATTTTTCACGTGTGATGTATTAAGAACCTCTGAAGTCTGAAGTTTTGGAACATCAAAGTAGCAATACTTTGAATAACCTCTCCGAGAGATCGCCATTTCAACGTTCAGAGGGAATGTGGTGTAATGGGGGAAAAACCCTTGAATCCCAAAGTCCTGAAGCTCTAGATAAGCATTTTTCCACTAAGAATAGGGTCATAGTCGTGGTCACAAGTGATTGAGAGCTGAAGGAAAAAGGGTGAATGGATGAATTTTTGTTTTTGAAGAAGGAAAAGCACTAAGGAAGGATTTGGCAAGTGGTTTCGAGTCGTGGTCACTTGGGAAAGTGGTTTGATGGAAGCTCTTGTGCAAAATTGAATTATGTATTGCTAAGGGATAACATGGAAGTGTTATATATATATATATATATATATATATATATATTCTTCATGAGTTGAAAAGTCTTGTAGCATTGTTGACAAATTTTGTTTATCATATGCTTAATTCTAAGAAAATGGTCACTTGGAAATTTTGCAGATTTAAGGGGTTTAAACATATCAGTTAAAAATGCATATTCAAGAAATGGAATAAGGATAGGAAGTTTCTAGCCATGATAAAGAGGCCTAAGGTTAGAATATCTGAGTTGGTAATTCAGAGGCATAATCCAACGAACATAAGGGTCGAGGGGAGAAATAAACATTGATAGAAACTGTGAGAAGCCTGAGAATAGAAGTGTAGAAATACAAGGTATACAATGAGAGGCTAATGAGAGAAAATTTAGATAAATTTCCAAGTGCTGCAAAGTTTAAATCAGTTGTAGAGATAGACAAATAATGGATCAGGGCAGGAGGAAGAAGGAAGGTATCATGAAAGAAGAGATGATCGTAGAAGGGTTGGTTATTCCAGCAGTGCTAGCAGAGCTTATAGATATCACTCACCTCCTTACTCAAAAAGAAGGTCGTATGCATATGAATACACCATAAGTCATCTAGAGGTGTCTCCTGTTAGGAACCAAACAAGAAGACATGAAATGAAAAGTTTGCAAGGAGAGATGAGGAAGATTAGGCCACCATCCTTCGATGGTGAAGAGAAAGGGAAGATGATGTTGAGGTATGGTTTCTTGGAATCAAGAGATATTTACAATTGCATAACTACTCATCAAACCTAGAAGCCAGAATTTCCACCTACCATTTACATGGGAAAGCTACTATGTGATGGGATCAACTGAAGCAAGTTCAACATATAATGACAATAGGATCACTTGGAAGCAGTTCAAAAAGTATTTCTAGAAGGAGTACCTCTCAAATAATTTCTATGAAAAGAAAATGGAGGAGTTCTTTGAACTCGGGTTGGGAAGCATGACTATGGAAGAATATGAGAAGAAGTTCTTAGGGTTGTTAAATTATGTTGGGTTCTTAAATAATGAGAAGGTGAAAATATAGAGGTTTTTGAGTAGGATGGAAACCTTTTATAAAGAAAATATTTGGTATGATGAGCTCAATACCTTGATGGAGGCTAGCAAGAAAGATAAGTACCTGTATGAGCAAGGCTAGGGGAGAGAATCCATGAAGAAGTCTTGGAAGGATAAGAAGAAGGAGAAGTCTGATAAGAGGAAAAAGGGATTCAAACCTCCTTTCAATAGAAATGATCCTAATAAAAATCATCATGATCAATATGCCAAGGATGAATCCAAGAAAGAAGACTTCTTGGGAAAAAGTGGAAGACCACCAATCTAATGTTGGGGATGCAAGGAATATCACATGTACAAGGATTTCCCACAGAGAAAGGAAATATTGAATATTGTGCACAACATCCAAGAGGCTACAATAGTCGAAGACATGGGAAGAGTTTATGCAACCTTGGATGATCGACAAGAACAATACCAATCCAACATGATCGAGGTGGAAGGTAAGATCATAAATCAACCTGTTGCTATTTTAATTGATTCAGGAGAAAGTCATTGTTACATTGATCCTAAAATAATGGATATATTACATTTGGAGAAAAGTATGCTTGCGAAAACAAGTTTGGTTCAACTAGACATTGGAACCAAAAGGAGAATCCATGATATGGTCAAAGGTTGTTCCATAAGTCTTAATGGAGTGAATACTAGTACCGATCAAAATATTATACCATTGGGTTTTTATGATATTCTAATTGGAATGAATTGGTTGGACACACATCATGTTGTCCTAGATTTTCATATAAAGACATTCAAATGTCTTGATAGAGATGGAAAACATAGCACCGTGAAGGGAGTTCCAAGACCCATCTCTATAAGGGAGATTTCAGCATTACAATTGAAGAGATGTTTTAGAAACATATGTCAATTGTATGTAGCCCATGTGGAGGAGCCAGAAAATACAAAGGGGTCAAGCCTTGAATATTTCTTAGTACTACAAGAATTCAAGGATGTATTCCAAGAAATACCATGGTTTACACCAAAAAGGGAGATAGATTTCTCTAATGATTTAGTGCCAAGATATTAAAAACACCTTACAAAATGAGTACACTAGAGTTAAAAGAATTACAAATCTAGTTGGAGGAATTATTGAAGAAAGGGTAGATACGCCAAAGTGTTTCACCTTGGGGAACACCAATACTCTTTGTCAAAAAGAAAGATGGGACCTTGAGGCTATGTATTGAATTTCTATAGATGAATAAGTCCACTGTGAAAAACAAGTATCCTCTACCCAGAATTGATGACCTCTTTGATCAAATAAGAGTAGAAAAGATATTTTCAAAGATAAACATGATATCATGATACCATCAGGTAAGAATCAAGGAAGAAGAAATCCACGAGACAACCTTCATAACCAGGTATGGGAATTATGGATATTTATTGGTGCCATTTGGATTGACCAATGCACCAGTTTTCTTTATGTTCTTATGTATTACAAATAACATATGTTATATGCATTACATATAACATATGTTATATGGATTACATATAACAATTGTGGAATCATTGTTAGAATCGACAAATCTAGGAACTCAAGCCAAAATGGATGAGACAAAAATCAAACCCAAACTATAAGAACACCTCAAGGTCCTGAGTTTGATTGGTCCAGTTAAAAATGTGTTTATACTTTCTCTCTTTTTAAGATTTAAAATTACGTCAACAGGAACATAATTTAAAAGAAATGTGTGATCTAGTACTTACTTCCAATACTTTTACATGTTTGAATTTATCCACCGACTTCTTTGCATCGTTGGATTTGGTGGACCATTTTCCAAATTAGGATTGATCATATCTGGAGTAATTTGAGTACGATCTTCACCTTTTTTTGAGCTACAAAGTCCTTCGATTTCATCATCAATCTCTTGGATCTTCCTTTGCAGATATAACAAATAGCTGATAGTGTCCCTTATGGTAGATTGTTTTTCCATCTTCCCATAGTTTGATGACAAAGTTGAATACATTTAAGAGAAAATATCCAACATTTCATTCAAAAAGAGATGAATATCAAAAATAAATCTATTGAGTCCTTTCATGGTCTCCTCTCTGTCAAGGACTTGTAGTAGCATGCTCCTGCGATATGATGGGATATTAGCTTATAAGGTTGACCTTTAGGAGAGATATCTTGTGTGGAACTCCCCCAAGGTCGCTTCGTGATCTGTCGACCTTTAATTATTTTCCTTTTGCATCTTGACCAACTTTTGGTTAAGTGGAATTTGTATTCCACTCCATGGTTCTACATATCATAGGACTCACTTTCAAATGATGGTATGGTTCAAATATTCCATCAAACAATTACACAATAGTTGACATGAATTTGGCACAAAAAGATTTTACTGCATTTAATATCAAGAGACAACAATACATATAGTATAAAAAGTTGCTAAATCATGACAACTAATATAACAACAACAAATGCATTCATTGGAATTGATGACAGACCTATTAAATCTGTTATGATGAAAGTAAAACTTAGCAAACACAAAATGATCTATACTTTATTTATGAATTGTAATACCCCTGCTGTAGGTGTCCAAGAATATGCAAAAAGAAATGTGTTGGAATGGTCCCTTTATAGACAACCTATAAACACACTTGTCAGGCATGTGTACAAATAATGATATCTAAATTGATACACAATTATGAGTTATTTCATTCATTAATAATCTCAAAAAGTTTGCATAAAATATTTATATATCATTATATGGTTGTTATAGCACCCAAGAGGGAGGTTATATGTGTGTTATTTTCAATGTATAACATGAGAAAGATCCTCCCAGTAGCTCTGTAGTATGAAATACCAGCTATTGTTATTCCAACCAACAGATTTGCAATGTGACAATGAATATTAATGTCACTTCTCTTTTAGAATATGATGATTTAGGCTTTGTCCTTGGCATCCAAAGGTCCTTCTAGTATACATGTTGAACCTAATCTCTTTGTCTTTTAAATCTGGAGTTGAAATGATGAATTTGTGGATGAGAAATGAAAACTACCAGTGCCAAACCCACAATTGGTTGATAAGAGAGGGGCGACCCTCACAAACCCATGAGATGCTGATAAAAGAGAGGTACATCCTGCATATAGGTGGTTTGACGTCCTTCTTTAATCCCCATAACTTGTGAAATGATGATATACCCTCCTTCCTATGCCACGATATGTAAATAAGTGATGCACCTCTTCTCAAGAAACCCCACAATCTCATAATAGAGGGTTTGGTCCTCACAAATACCACAACCTATAAAAATGATGAATCTCCTCTCTCTGTAATAGATGCAATGAGATATATGTGTGATCTCTCCCCTTGATCATTTAGAGTGGATAGTTTCACCACCGAAACCAATATGCCCAAGGGTTTCAACCCCAGACCCCCAAAAATCCACAAGAGCTCTCCAAATCAATTTTAAAAAATAATCATGCATAATGAAAAACAAGCTCCTAATTCTCCTTTATACCCTTTTTACCATTTTCCCCTTCAATTAAATAAAATTGAAAAATGAGCTTCGAATATGGCCATGTCCATGTATAGGGACATGCCCGAATATGGTTATTCTTAGTATTATTAGTCCTAGTATTAAATTGTTAGATTTAAAATTGTACAAAATTGTATAATAACTAGTCTTTTTATAAAAATGTATCATAATTATATTATTAAATTGTTAGATTTAAAATTGTATAATAGTTAATCTTTGTATAAAATTGTTAAATTAGATTTTAGATTTTCAATTTTATATTAGATTTTAGATTTTAGATTTTAGATTAGTGTTGACAAGGTCGTATTCGGCCCTGTCCATGTACAGGTATAGGCCAAAATATTCATCTCTGTCCATGTACAAGGACATGCCCGAATTAGTGCCTATCCCTGTACATGGACATGGCCAAATTCGGGCATGTCCCTGTACATGGACAGGGACAAATATGGCCATATCCATGTCCATGTCCAGGGATGAATATGGTCTTGCCCATGTATAGAGACAAGCCCGAATTATACCTTACATTACCACAAATATACCTCCAAAGAGTAAATATTGTTAGATTATTAAATTGTTATATTTAATAAAAAAAATTATATCATAGTCAGATTATTAAATTGTTAGATTTAAAATTGTCTAATAGTTAGTATTCGTATAAAATTGTTTGATTAGATATTAGATTTTCAATTTTATAGTGTTAGAGTGTTAACAGGGCCTTATTCAACCCTGTCCATGTAAAGGGACATGCCTAAATATTCGACCCTGTCCATGTAAAGGGACATGCCTAAATATTCGGCCCTATCCATGTAAAGGGACATGCCTAAATATTCGTCCATATGCATGTATAGGGCCATTGGGCCTGTCTTTGTACATGGACAGGCCCAAATATGGCCCTGTCCATGTACATAGAGAGGCCTGAATTATACCTTACATTACCTGAATTATACCTCCCAAGAGTAAATATTGTTAGGTCACTGTCAAAGTGTAATCAGTTTATATTTTAAATAGTTTAATTTGAGATAGTGTTTTGGTTCTGGCAATAATTTTATATATGATTAAGCAGCAATAGAGTTTACTGTTTTTTTTTTATAAAATTTAGTTCATATTTTAATTAGTTTATATGAATGGAATCCCGACCCTTATATTTTTAGGAGGCGACATCCATTTACCCTAAACAATAATACTATCCCATTTTAATATGTTACTTTATGTTCAAAATAAATTCATTTGAATAAAATATATATAAATGTAATACTTGCCTATATATATCAGAGGCTACATCCATGTACAAACCAAACTTGATTTTCCACAATATGAAAAGTATAGGATGGAGACAATACCTTATATAAATTAATATTTTATGAACACAATAGGACGCAAACACAACAAAACATAGACCATAGTAGACACAAACAAGTAGAGGTATCATATGTTTGTCATGGGATGATAGGGCCGAATTTGGCCTTGTCCATGTACAGGGACAAGCTTGAATTTGGGCATGTCCCTGTACATGGATAGGGATGAATATGGCCCTGTCCATGTAGAGGGACATGCCTAAACCTCCTATAAATTAATTATTTATTAACACAATAAGATGCATACACAATAGAGTAAAAAGACAGACCCAAGAACACCTAGACCATATAATATAGAGAAGTAGAGGTATCATATGTTTATTGGATGGGAAGACAGGTCTGAATTCGACCATGTCCATGTACAGGGACAGGTTTGTATTCAGGCATGTCCCTGTACATCGATAGGACAATTTTTGGCCATGTCCATGTACCGAGACATGCTCAAATTTGGGCATGTCCCTGTACATGGACAGGGTCGAATATGACCCTGTCCATGTACAGGGACAGGCTCGAACATCCTATAAATTAATAATTTATGAATTCAATAGGATGCATACACAATAGATTAAAAGCAAAGACAAAACAACACCTAGACCATATCAGACACAACCAAGCAGAGGTGTAATATGTTTATCAGATGGGATGATAGGGCCAAATTTGGACCTGTCCATGTACAAGGACGGGCTCGAATTCAACCTTGTCCCTGTACATGGATCGGGCCATATTTGGCCCTATCCATGTATAGCGACATGCTCGAATTTGGGCTTGTCCATGTATAGGGACCGACCTGAATTCGAGCATGTCCCTATACATGGACAGGGTCGAATATGTCCCTATCCATGTACAAAGATAGGTCTGAATTTGGGCCTACGCTTGTACAAGGAGAGGGCCAAATATGGATATACAAAATAGTTATAGCTTAGTATGTGTTTGGGAAGTTTCTCTCCCTCCCTTGTAACACCAATTTATGGATCCTTCATATAAATATAGTTTCATTCAAATAATGCCTACTAGGTCAACTTAGGGATTATGGTTTACCAAATTGTGTTTTTTCTATAAAATGACTATTTGTCATAGCACCACATAAGAATGAGTACAAAAATGAAGATAATTTAAAAGAATAAGGACAATCGTATTGCTAATTAAATGGTATCTATATCACTCATTAAATGAAAGGCATAACCATACTAAATATTTAGATTAAAGAACAACATATGTATAAACTAAATAAAATCCATACTGGACTTTAATAGTAGTTGTATAACACATTAATAACAACTATAATATACATTAATATCATCTGTACTTTTCCTATATAGAAAGCTGTAATATTCATTGAAAATGACAGTTCAATTATTGCAAAAAACCAACCTTCATGAATGCTAGCATATGCCCTACATTTTTTTCTATCTAGATGTGAAAACTAGGCATTTAGACTATTATAAAATTTAAATAAATCTTATGGGTGCATTTATTCCCATCATATTCACACTTTTCTCACTTTCCTCTATAGTTACCGTACCTAAATGCAGTAAATTCCTATGATAAAAGCAACCAATATTCACTAATAAATGCATCAAATGCCCCATTATAAATGCATCATCTAAATGCAGTAAATTCCTACGATAAAAGCAACCAATATTCACTAATAAATGCATCAAATTCCCCATCATAAATGAAATATAGTTTCCATTAAAAATATACCACCTTGCTCTCTCATTAGTTGAGGTTTCTCTCTCATAGATGCATAAATTTCAGTTCTAAATATTGTCATTTCATATTTCACAAATCTGCACAAACAGATTCACCTAATAACTCTAGGCAAACCAACCCCAATCATGGTTGGAAAGATGGAGCCCCTTTCTTCGGACTATGCTTTTCCAGTCTTAGGGTATCCCCTAGAGGGTGTATGCTTCCAACAAAATGACCCTAGCCATGTACAAGGATGGGCCCGAATTTGGGCCTCTCCCTATACATGGACAGGGCCCTATTCGATCCTATCAACCACTTCCTAAGGTTGAGTTCAAATAAATTGTTGTCCATGTACAAACATTCCATTTTCAATTGCATACTTATACATTCAGTTTGGAAATCTGAAGGTTAGTTATGCATTATATTGGACTCTTTGATGCAGAAAATTTATATTTTAAATTGTATTCATGCATTTAAATTTGAATTTCGTACTTCACTTTTTCTTAAAATTCATTCTTTCTTTGCAAATCTGGATGTAACTTACTTCACACATCACATAATTTCAAATATGAAAACTCTGATTAGTGTGGATTTTTGGTTTTTTGGTTTATTTTGTTTTTGGTTAAGTACCAAGTTGAGATAATGTGTGATTGTTTTCTTTCTCGCGATGGTCCATGAGACCTAGGAGTATTTAAGAATAACATGATCACGTTATTGATCTTCCTTTTGTTTTTTGGTTTATTTTATTTTTGGTTAAGTACCAAGTTGTAACGACCCCCATTGTTACGACAACATCTGGAGCATAACAAGATAATAATTTTTTTAAATGAGTAGGAAGGTAACAACGACAACTATGGATCAACACAACTCGACGATGAACACAGTGCACACAATTCATGCAACAGGCAAGTTAACGACCCAACACACTATCACGTTATGCCGCTAGATGTAACATACAAAAATCAAATAGGCAAATAAAAACAACTACCTACTCATCCTACCCTGCATGGTTAGGACTTCCAGAACACATAATAAATTCTCAATCCCAGGTTCCCATCGATTTTGACCATTTAAGGTCTCAAGGCTAGCATCTGTTATGAGGAACAAGGAGGTGTCTACATCCCACCTGACACAAGCAATACCATGCCTACTAAGCTAAAATATGACATCAACCAACCAAAGAAAAAAACCCCAACCGACATATGTAAGATGAACCTTCAATGGGAGAGAGAATTAACAATCAATGATAAACATTGCATGGTGCACAAATAAATAAACAACGACCGATCATTAGTGGCCCTTCACCACACACAGCCAGAATAAATCTATATTTAGACAATACTTTAATCAACCTTAAATTTATGAGCACGTAAAAGATATGACATACAAATATATCCAGCAAAAAAAAAATTGAGGTGCAATTCTATTTAATTTCCAGGCGCGCTAATTGATCAATCGTCAATTAAACTAAAAATCAAGGTGTTCTGAAGTGATATACATTCTGGGGACCCTCATGACATCTCGCATCCATCAAGTCAATGTAAATGATAACTACAATATTCATCTTGTCAATCTAAATAGGAATTGACTAATAAAACTACATCTTGTTATGCCTCCTTCTAACTTCTGCAAACACATAATGTATTCTCCATTAGCCCATTTACATCATACACCATTAACTTCTGACAACACAAAATTCCTTTCATTGATAAGTTATTGCATTCTTGTACCTGATTTTTATCATTAAGATTTCATGTGAAACACCGATATACATAAGGGAAATACAAGGATTGTACAATCGTGAAATGCAAGTTACTTAAAACTGAAAGATCAATCACGATTTATTAAAATGCTAAACATTTTTTCATGCCATAGATAGAGTTGAAAGGAAGATCTCTTCTAAATTTTGACTTGCCATGATGGTAAAACATTGTTTTAGTTTACAGCGTAATACTTGGACACAGTGTAATAAGCTCACGATCTATTTTCTTAAATGCGGTATCAACCTCCCTAGATTTACAAGGTTCGCTTGAGCTTAAACGTCATGTACAAAATACTTGCAACAATCGTAATTATATCCAATAAACAATTATAAATAATAGAACTAGAACTAGTAAGGCTGATGCTAACCATTAAACAACCCAAATGTTACTCTAAAAAAATTTATAATACTTTTATCACAAATAAATGGGCATGACAGTGGTGTTAATCCCAACTTTCATCGTTTCATCCATCATTAAAAAATTTAAATATGTTACATAAAATTTTCTAGGGAAACTAATTACTCAATTGCAGAATGAAAACAGAACCCGCCACTGGTAAAATAATCTCACAAGCATAGATTTACCAAGGTCAACATTGCTATCAAACGACTATAAATATACACATTATTCAATTCATTCCTTCCATTTATCTATCAAGCAATCGTCGCCATGTCTAACCATTAATTACTTAAATCCCTTGCCATATTCAGAAACCCTTCATAAATAGACCAAATCTCAGGGTAACAAAAACTCTCAATCACTAAATATTTTCATTTATGTGTGATGGTCAAAATCTCTGGGAGGTATAAATTTTTGTGTGGTTAGAAAATTGCATTGCAATAATCAAGGATATAAAATATGGGCACCCTGTATGCAAAGGAATTTCACCAATCAATAGAACCGTCACTGCCAATTAAAAATTCCCAAGTATGTAATTAAATTTAAAAACTCCATGACTACACCAATCAACAGTTCTATGATCCCAATGGCCAAATTGTGAACTTACTGTAACAAACAAAAAATATAAAAGGTTCAGGAGCAATCGTTATACAAAAAATCCTTTTATAGATATTATGCATATCGTTATACAACAAATCAATATACATAAATTATGCATATCGT
Source organism: Picea mariana (assembly GCA_032191745.1). NCBI lineage: Eukaryota > Viridiplantae > Streptophyta > Pinopsida > Pinales > Pinaceae > Picea > Picea mariana. The sequence goes on from JASDQU010221476.1 coordinate 15,258, forward strand.
TATACAACAAATCATTGTACATAAATTATCGTTATACAGAAAATATCATTATACAACATATCGCTATAAAAAAAATCATTATACAGAAAATATCGTTATACAAAAAATATGCAAGGATTGAGGAGAAATCATTGAGAAAAGAAATGCGTTAAGTAGCTGGACTATCCAATTCCATCGCGTTGACTATGAGGATTCCTACAAGCTCACAATGGTACTTTATGATATTCTCATACTTACTCGATAAGGTAGATATTGCAAAGACTACTTCTAACTTTAAAGCAGTAAAGAGGAGATGATGCTTCTCCAGTGTACCAGAAAACTCCAGAGAGATGATTCTAATCCAAAGATCAGTGCAATATTCAAATTTTGCAATGTGACAAGAGATGGTACTAATCATAGAATAGGCTAGCATTGCAAGACATGGAAGTTTTATTCATTAAGAGTTCTAGTGCAGAGATACAAAGGATCCAAGATGTAAGTTTAAAAAAAACAAGGCGCAGAGAAAAGGAATGGTTTGCTAGGTAAAGAGAGGGAATAAACGCTAAGGAGAGAATTCCTTACT
>JASDQU010221476.1:15919-33159 GCA_032191745.1 Picea mariana
CCCCCCGATCCGCAAAGGGGCCATGCACACGATACCCAAAAATAATAGAACCCATGTCGCCTCGCAAGGTCAAGCTACCACTCGTTACCCGAGATGGGTATCCCAACTCCCACAAGAGAAAGTTCAGTCAACATGAAATTTCAGTAGCGTAACGTTACACAAGCTAGATGTAATTCACACTCCTCATCCACCATCCTTTTTATATATTTTTCTTAGTCATTAGTTTCCCAAAATCATCATTAGATTCCTTTTTCATTTAATTAATTTTGAAAAACCTCCCCCGTACACATGTCGCCTGATCCCCTAATTCCACGAGAAAATCAATTTTATTAATTAATTAAATTTGTCTATTTCCCTCACCCACCTATAATCATTCCTAAAAATGCTCCTCGATGTCCCATTATTCCCTTACAATTCTTAAATGACTTACGCCTTACTTACTCCTAGTTGAGTTCATAAATAGAAAGTTCCAAAGGCTAGATTCCTTACTAAGTTAGGCATTCCCATTTTTCTTTAAGTTTCCCCTTTTCTTTAAGTTCCCCCTTCTCCTTAGGTTTCCCCCTTTTATTTAAGTTTCCCTTTTTCTTAAAGTTTCCCCCTTTTTATAACTAAGTTCAGAACTAGCAGGTTTAGACAAAAACAACCAAGACCCCTCTTATTAATTAAACCTTTATTAAAATTTCCACTTTAATTTTTAATGCTGGAATTTTCTTTACCCCCTTCCTATTATATGTCTAATGAGGTTTTTTTTTGTTCTAAGGTTCTAATCAGACCTAGGTTTTCAATCGACTAGGCTTGGAAACAATTCTTAAGGGAAAAAATTGTTATTAAATTTTACTTATCACATCATTCATTTTAAGGTTGACCAGGTCCTAAGGAGGCATAGTTTTCTAGGAATTAAGTTTATTAACTTATCATAGTTAAAATCATGACGTACCCTTCAGGACGCACTATGTTCTCCAAGGGTGACACTAGCATCTTTCTATTTTCTTTGCGCTACGTGACCTTCAAGACACACTACGTGCTCCAAGAGTGCCACTCGCCTATTGATTGAATTTGGTAGACGTCAAACCCCTGGAGTGAGTACCCCATCAGGTGATATTCTAGGAGAATAAGGGCCTCTAAGGAATAAGTACCATGCCTTATTACGTACCCCTTAGAATCATCGTGAGCAACTGTCATAGTCTTCCCTCATGGCATCATGGGTCTTCTCGAACTAGGTAATCATTAACGTACAACTCGAGCCACGACGGGAGTCCTAGTAGGTTGTGGTAGGGATGTTGCCACACCTCTCCCTCAATGCCTCTGGTTGTCATGCGTGACCCCTTTACTCCAAATGTGAGTCTTGTCGGAAAGCTATCATCAGCGTGTATCCATCAATGAATCATGTTATNGGTAGGGATGTTGCCACACCTCTCCCTCAATGCCTCTGGTTGTCATGCGTGACCCCTTTACTCCAAATGTGAGTCTTGTCGGAAAGCTATCATCAGCGTGTATCCATCAATGAATCATGTTAGAAAAAACAATCAACATCATAATATCTAATCATATTTCCATATGTCACATCAACCACATTTAAACGCTAACAATCCACTCCCTGACTCAATCCAAAGTCCAAGGGGTTTCATCGATGCCTCGACATCCTCAACGTTCATAATAATTCACAGGTTAGGAGGACCCAGTCAATAACACCTGTCTATGTAAATACAAAAAAAATAACATATGATCAAATTCACAATTTCTCATAATCATAATCAAATCAACCAATCATATGAAGAACCTGATCACTTGCACACAAGTGTCCTCAAAGAATGAGTCTACTCATTGCGCGCAAGAGAGGGATGTTACATACACCCCCTCTTGTTTTAAACTTTGTCTTGAAGTTTCACAGTACATAATTGTCGAAATAAAGTGTATCACAGTATCATATGTCTAACTATCAAACAAAAATGGGAACTGTTGATGCATATCATATGCATCCTCCCAGGCCGCTGAGTGTGGACTATAGATGTCCCATTGGACCTTAACCTGATCTATTGTTTGACGTTTTAGTCATCGAACGCGATGATCCAGGATGCGGATTGGCTCTACCATGAGCGAACCCTCGTCCTATACCTGTAAGGAACTCATGCAAATAACATGTGTAGGATCACTAACATGATGTCTCAAAACAGATAAGTGAAAAAATTGTCCATACGCCTCAAAGAATCAGGCAAGGCTAGTTAATAGGCCATGGGCCCCTTCCTTTCCACAATCTCAAAGGGTCCCGCAAACCTAGGAGAGATTTTATCACCCTTTCCAAACTTGATCGAACTCTTATGTAGTTTCACCCACAAGAATACTCGATCGCCAACTTCATAACTACAATCGATACGACGCGCATTGACATAACTCTTCTACCAATATGACGCTTCCTTTATCCTTTGTATTATGGTTTTCATTTGGTCTTCCATTTCTTGGATCGCTTCAGGTCCCACCAGGACCCTATCCTCAAACCGATCCCAGCTCAAAGGCGTCTGACACTATTGCACGTAAAGAAACTGGAAAGGTGCCATCATAATGGTGCTTTGATAACTATTGTTATATGCAAATTCTACGAGTGGAAACATTATTCCCAATTCTTCTGTTGATCCATCACATACATATGCAACATATCCTCCAAGATTTGGTTTTTTCGCTCGGTCCTCCCATTTGTTTCTGGGTGATACACAGTACTAAAGATAAGTTGGGTTCCCAAGGTCTCTTGGAAAGTAGTCCAAAATTGTCCTGTAAACATCGATCCTCTATCAGATATAATCCTCTTAGGCATGCCATGCAGCCTCACAATCTCACTGATGAAAGTTATAGCTAAGTCAGGTGCCTGATACATCATACACACATGAACAAAATGAGCACTCTTCGTCAGAGTGTTGACTACCACAAAAATAGAGTCATGTCTCCTTGTCTTCAGTGGAAGTCTAACAAAGAAATCCATCGAAATGAACTCCCATTTTGATTTTGGAATAGAGTTTGGTTGTATTAATCTTGTCGGATGTCTCTATTCATCCTTCACATGATCACATTCTAGACATATTTCCATGTAGTTGACTATGTCTGCCTTCATTCCTTTCCAGAAGAGTAAGGGTTTAAGGTATTCTCTCATCTTCGTGACTCTAGGATGAGCCATGTACACTTGTCTATGAGCCTTGATTAGGATCAAACTCCTCAATTCATCATTGGGTGGTACATAAATTCGAATTTTAAATATCAATAATGAGTCATTGTCCACAATAAATCCCTCAAATTTTGGTACCATCATTGTGTTTTCTCTAAAAAATCCTTGACCTCTTTTTACCAGTCATCTTCTCACTGTAAAGTTAGGATCTTTTCATGTAGATTCGTCTAAAGAGGCATCATCGAAAATATGTGTGGTCTCCAAATCAATGCATCCGCCACTTGTTCATCATTCCTTTTATGTAAGTAATCTCGAAATCGTATTCGCTAAGAAATTTCGACCAACGTCGTTGTCGCACGTTCAAGTCGCTTTGCGTAAAGATGTGTTGTAGTCCACAATGGTCCATTTTTAGCTCGAATTTCCATCCAATAAGGTAGTGTCTCCAAACTCTCAAGGAATAAACAATAACTAACAACTCCAAATCGTGCGTTGCATAGTTTGCCTCATGCCTTCTCAAATTTTTTGAGATGTAAGCGATTACTCGATCGTCTTGCATCAAGACTCTGCCTAAGACTTCCTTGGATGTGCCAGTTCACACCAAGAAGTCCGCTTCCATGTAAGGGAACTTTAGTATCGGTTCTATAGTCAACAGATCCTTGAGCCTTTGAAATGCCTCAATGCATTTCTCGATCCAAACAAACTTCTTGTTCTTCTTCTGCAATTTCGTGGTCAGATTCGCTATCTTCAAAAAACCCTCGACAAACGTTCAATAGTATCCCACTAAAACCAGAAGCTACGCACTTCGAGGACATTTTCTGGATCCACAGTGATACCTTCGTCGTAGATGACATGCCCTACGTAGTGAATATTTGATTGATAAAACGAGCATTTAGACAATTTACCATACAATGTGTTCTCTCGTAGACACTGCATTACCATGCACAAGTTCTCGTCTTGCTCCTCCATCATCCGAGAGTAAATCAAATGTAATATCCCCAATATATATATATATATATATATATATATATTATTAAAGTATGAAAAACACTTAGGAATTTATTTCCGTTTTTGGTAAATTTGAAATTGGAAAATTATTGCCATTTATGGCAATTCTGAATTTGGAATTTAGTTAATTGTAAATTATTATTATGACTGTTGGGAAAAGATTTGATTTTCCCAACCAACTCTTTGACTATGAAACTTGTAAGAAACAAATATTTTTATATTTATTGTTGAGAGACAAATGGAACAGCCAGGTCGAAATCACCTGACCATGACTCCATGAGTGGGGAGCATGTTTGAACTACCTCAAGGCTGAATTCTACAAGTAGAAAATCAAGAATTTGGCCAATTGGTAGCCCCTGAAAATCAGGGATTTGCAAAGATGAAAAAATTCCCAAGGGTAAAAGACTTAGGCACAAGATGTTTTTGGATATATAACATATGGGAGGAGGCAGGACGCTGCCTAGTATGCTAAGGAGAGGAATATCACTTGTTGTTATGAGAACTGGTTTTCGAAGTGTGAGGCAAGGAGAATTTTTCCAATTCTGGAAGAGGGCAATAGATAATGAGGAGTTTGGAGTTCGCCCTCATGGATTCATGGTCAGGCTAGGGGGTGAATGGAGAAAGTAGATTGGTTGTTTCGTTCTATGGTTGGGTGGAACTTGGATATTCCTTTTTTTGTCCCAGCACTTTGTTCATATATTTACTCCTATCTATTGTTTTTGCTCAATTGTTTTTACTGGATAATGGCTAAGTGGACTAAAACGAATTATAGGCTGAGCACTTGGAAGTTTGATTTTGTTAAGGAATAGAGTAATAAAAATATTGTGTGTTAGTTGTTGTAGGTACAATTTGATTTTTTTAATGAATAAAGTAAAAAATCTATTGTGTGTTAGTTGTTGTAGGTACAGTTTGATTTTGTTAATGAATGAAGTAATAAAGCTATTATGTGTTAGTTGTTATAGATGCAGTCTAATTTTAGTTAATGAATAAAGTAATGACATCTATTGTGTGTTATTTATGGCAGGTACATGGGATATCCATGTAAGTTAAAAAAAATAGAATCATTACTGGGCTATTTTAACCTCTACCAGACATGTGAGCACATACATATAGATGTTCAGTTTCAAGTAACATTAGACTGTAAAAATGCTAAATATAACTCTGGAAGCATATAAATATATATGTGTATACATGTTGCTTCCTATACATAGTTTTTGAGTTACATAGATATCCAATACACAAAAATTATTTATTGACTATTGCATAACTCAAAATTCGAGTTTTTCCATTAAATCTGACTACACTAATGGATCAAATAGTTATAGTCCCATTTCATTACAATAATGAAGGAGAAAAGGTTTAGTAACTCAAATACATAAAACCTATTACATATTCCAGAGTCGGACCAATACTTAAATGCATCTTCAACTCTACATAACACTGCGATCATAACTCTTAAATAGTGAAATCTTATTCAATATGGGGTTTCTCCTCTGTCCTTTCTTTAAAGACTGAATTTACAAATAATCAGTTGTTTATAGGAGTTTGGTACACAATTTCCATGATAACAATATTCTAGGGCAGAATCGTATCATTACAATAGAACCTGGGGTTATTTTTTTAAATACGCTGCAAGTTGGAACCCAAGTACCTTTTCACGCAAGGCGTTGTCCCGGAATCCAAAGACTTTGAATGTGACCAGTCCTCCAAGGAGACCAAGAAAATTGTAATTTAGTGTTAAGTTGGAAGTAAAAAAAAAATTCAAATATTGAATATAGAATAATTACCAAGGTAAATTTTACAAAAAGAAATATCACAGATTTATATTTGGACTTCAATTAGCTTGCGATTTTGGGAACAAATGCTCATTCTTCCATTTGCGTCGATGAGGAAATCATCCACATACCCAAAGGGATGGAGTGGACCATGGATTTCCTGATGGGTACCCTCACAGTAAAGAAGGGTCCCATCATTAGATTATAGTAATCAAATCCTTACCATTTATTTGAGAAAAAAGTAAATAAGGAACATTCTTAAAACCAGGATAAAAAGAATGTACAGTATAAAACGTGATCTATAGAGTTACGTGATTGGATCATAGATAAGGTTACAATTCTGTTCTTATAATTAATTTAACCTACATTTGAAAATAAAGAAAATGCAATCGCAGACAGAGTTATGGATAAGTTAAAGTTCTTTTCCTTGATGAAAATAAAATAAAATAAAATGAATAGACATCCAAATCTCCAGAACAAAAGGTGAGGGTAACTCCTTGAATATGTCTGAGGCTATGAAATGAGTATACACTATGGGAGTGTTAAATTGTATTCATGCATGTACAAATGTGAATAGGGTAAGTAGAGTTACGTTTGTAAAAAAACCATACCTACAAAGAATGCAGTAAGGGTAACTACTAATTCAAGATGCAAGTTTAAGCAACATAATCAAAGCTTGGTCTTGATGGAAACTCTCACAAATGGAAAAAAATTCTTACATCAAAATACACAAAGGACCTTATTGTAGATTTCTCTACAGGAAACCTTAAGGTGACTGTTTTTTGGGATTACAATAACAAGGTTTTAACCACGTGAGGGAAAGCGATAGATATGTCATGAGATACCCCACCAAATGTGAGCTTAAATCTTTAAAGGGGTGACCGAGGGTAATCATTGATGACAAAAACTCCAACCAAACCTTATGGGACTATTTCCCAAGACCAAAAATCAAACCCACCTAGGTAAGAGGGCTTAATAGTCAGATCAAACCCTCAAATAATGAGTAGCTACCCTCATGAGGAAATTTTGTGAACCACATCAAGGTGTAAACTTCATTTTATCCTTAGTTATGGGATAGAATTTTTATAGAAATATGATTTGGCGAAAGGAAGGTCCCCATCCAATTAAACGATAATAAGTTATTACAGAGACAGACCTAATCGCAGTGAACCGTCTACTTTATTTTTGCTACAATTACTTTCAATACGTTAGAGACTAGGAACTACCCTCACAGGAAGAGACAGGATCGCACTGCCACGAGTGGGAATACATACCTCACACCAGACATGGATGGAAATGTTGTTAGAGTTAAAAAATAATGAAGGGAATAATCTTAACCAGAAATTGTAAGGATAATAGTTGCAGAGACATCATCACTATGACTAAAACTTCCGAAAAATTCATCACCTGACTACAGATAACATAAGCATGTATTCTATCATCGAATTAACAGGCGGTCATGTATCCTTTTCTGCATTACATCGGGTAAATATCTCCAGGTCGCTGGCCTTCCTCACTGAAGAAAATCACAAGGTTATCACTGAAGTATCACGCAGAAGACTCAAAGCCAAAGGAGGATGGAACATTAGTCCTAGAAACCCTTCACCACACAGAGTAATAGTGGGAGGTATGAATACTATATCTGACCATGTGACAGGATGGAGGTGGAACATTTGTATTGGACACATGGCCTAGTGACAGCCTCAAGATTACCATTCACAGGTCTCCATTAATGGACTGGACAAAGACTTCAACTCAAGTCTGACGAAACCCTTTCAAATTCATACCAAGTTATTGCGATAGAGTACAACTCCTTTAAGGCACGATACACATGATTATCAAGTCTAGTTTTCATGTTCAGTTAAGGTGTGACTAACAATTCGTTATCATTAAGTATTTTTGAAAGGAAAACTATGTTAATCATATTCAGGAGTTTCATCATGACCAATGTTCACAAGGCCTATTGTTCGACCAGTTAAATTAATGTACAATCACTTTTATGTTAAGGCCTGCAACTTTTTCGTTAAAGGTACATGCTTTAAGCTCACATTCGTATAGACCCTATATGACATGAATAATGTCTATGCATAGGGATATTTGTAATTTTGAATGGGGTTTCCTTCTGTACTCTAACAAGGAGGTTTTTGCATAGAAACAAGTACGATACTAAGGGTCCTATGTATAATATAAACACATATATGGAAAGGATTATAATACTAGTAGAATTGAATGGTTATAAATGTGAATGTTTAGAATGTGGAGATGTTACTGTTTTTAGATATGTTAGAAATCTGAAAGGTTAGGGTATAGAGAATTCACCCTTGACCTTATGTATAGGATTACTGTGTAGTATGAAGTAACTTAGAGTTAGAATCTGTTATAATGGTGGTTCGTTGTATTGATAACTGGAAAATATAAAGCTTGTGGAAGTTAATAATGACGACAATTACCTACTTATAAGTCTTCCAAAATAAGTTGTTCAAAGAGAAAGAAGATTTAATGTCCCTAAGTTTTTTTTTATTATTATTTGTTAAATTTGGAGAACATTGCATATGGTATCAGAGCAAAGGTTACATCACTTGGACCTTAAACAGGGCCAAAAATGTTTGCTTAGCACATGAGTTTGTGTTTAATGAAAACTAACAAAACATTTACGATTACAAACAGAAAATCTTTATTTTTGTTGTGATCATGGAAGAACATAATGAAGAAGAGCTATGACCTAAGGAGAATCCCAAGAAAGGAGCTACTAGATAACCTAGACAGAACAATGAAGGAAGTTCTGCCTCCCAGGTTCTGGAAACTATGAGAAACCTTGTTGTGGAACTGCAGATTTTCAAAGCAGACAATGAGAAACTAAAAAAGGCACAACAAGAACAAAAAGAAATAAATGAAGTATTGTTGTGTAGCATAGTAACAAAGAAGATCTAAAAAGATAACAACGAAGAAGAAGAGGTCAACAAGAGAGCCTCCAAAAATTCTAGCCCTGAAGCAGAAGAAAAGGATAGCTCTTTCGAAGGCACACCATCAGCAGAAGATAACACAACCAGAGGAAGAAAGAGGAAACAAGTGGACCACCTCGAGGGAGATTTTTAAAAAATCAAACCATCCACCTTTAATGGGGAATCCAAGATAGGGGAGGAGGCTGAATCATGGTTATTAGACATTAAAAAGTATTTCCAGATCTACAACTATTCCAACAACATGAAGGTCAGAATGGCCATCTATAACCTAAAAGGAAAAGAAAGTATATGGTGGCAGGACCTGAAGTTGGCCAAGGGCCTAAAGGAAAAATAGATGGAGTGGTCAGATTTCAAGAATTACTTTAAGAAATAGTATTTATCTGAGATTTACTATGAAATAAAAACCAAAGATTTTTATGAGCTACAACTCGGTCGAATGACTATGGATGACTTGATAAACAAATTCCTGGAATTATTAAGGTTCGTGCCTTATATCCGGGAGAAAAAAGTAAAAATCCAGTGGTTTCTAAGATGTTTACCACAGTCCTATAAGAACATATTTGAGTTCAAAAATACCAAGACCTTAAGTGAAGTTTTCAGAAAGTCCTAAATGTGTTATGACCAATATAAACAATGGTTTGAGCTTCCCAAGGCTTGGAAAGACAAGAAATAAGACAGAATGAACCAATGGAAGAAGGGATATCAACTAGCCCCTTTTTGGAATGCAGCAAAGAGATTTCCAAGGAAATATTTTCACTCCAATAACCATAGCACCCAAGGAGGAGGTACACTAGTTAATCTGGGAATGAAGAAGTTTGGGGACAACCCCAAGGAACCGTTAAAATGTCAGGAATGTGAAGAGCCTCACTTAAGGAGGAAATGTCCACGTTTAGCTTCTTCAGCTAGGACTACGGTTCACAACCTTTAGGAAGCCTCTACAGTGGGAGATGTGGGAAGAATACTACATAGGATCAATGTAGTCGTGGATGGACGACAAGTTGATCATGAGACCATTGTAGTGGAAGTTGAAGGTAAAGTTAACAATAATCATGTTTCTATTTTAATTGATCCAGGGGCTACCTTGAGTTATGTCACTCATGGTGTAGTGGATTCAAATAAGCTTAAAAAGTTAAGACATGAAAAATCTTGGCTAGTCCAACTAGCAATAGGAACAAAAAGAAAAGTGATTGATTTTATTTCTGACTGTGAGTTCAGTTTAGGCGGTTAAAACACAAAGATAAATCTGAATATTCTACCGTTAGGGTCTTATGACATAATTATTGGGATGGACTGGTTAGAGAGGCATAAATCAGTTTTGGATTGCTATGAAAAAACAATAACATACAAAGACGAAAATGACACTGTTAGGACAGTAAAAGGCATATGAAAACCAGCCTCAGTTAGGCGTATTTCAACATTGCAATTTAAGAAGTGCATGAGAAAAGGTTGTCATACTTATGCTATACAAGTGACAAATCTGTTGGAAAAAGAAAATAAACCTAGCCTAGAATATTTTGTTGTCTTACATGACTTTAGAGATGTGTTTGTTGACGAAATACCTGACCTTCCCCTAAGAAGAGAGATAGAATTCTCTATCGATATGTTGCCTGGTTTAGCCCCTATATATAAGGCACCCTACATGATGAGTTTACCCGAGTTAACAGAGTTAAAAATTCAACTACAAGAACTGTTGGATAAGGATTATATCAAACCAAGTGTCTCACCATGGGGAACACCAGTCCTTTTTGTTAAAAATAAATATGGAACTTTAAGATTATGCATTGATTACAGATAGTTAAACAAAATGACCATTAAGAACAAATACCCCCTACCTAGAGTCACTGATATGTTTGATCAATTAGATGGGGAAAATATTTTTTCTAAGTTGGATTTAAGATCCGGTTATCACTAGGTTAGAATAAAGGATGAGGACATAAGTAAAACAACATTTAGGACGAGATATGGACATTATGAATTTGTGGTTATACCGTTTGGTCTCACTAATGCACCAACAACATTCATGTGTTTAATGAACATCATTTTCAGTCAGTACTTGGATAAGTTTGTTTTGATATTTATCGACGATATCCTAGTGTATTCTAAAACAGAAGAGGAACACAAAGAACATCTAAGGATAGTGTTGTAAACTTTAAGAAAACACAAACTGTATGCTAAATTCGACAAATGTGACTTTTATTAAAATAAAATGCAGTACCTAGGACATGCAATATCTAAAGAAGTTATTGCAGTCGACCCAGAGATAACAATATCCCTCATGGAATGGCCTATCTCTAAAGATGTAGCGGACATCTGGTCACTCATGGGAATCACCAGGTACTACCACAGATTTATAGAGAGATTATCTAAGATTGAATATCCTATCACATCCCTATAGAAGAAGAGTACCAAGTTCAACTAGTCACAAAAGTGTCAGGATAATTTTAATAATTTAAAAGAATTGTTAACAACCACACCAATTCTAAGGGTAGTAGACCTGGATAAAGACTTCAGAGTTTGCGTGGATGTGAGAAAAGAAGGTTTGGGAGGTGTCCTAACTCAATAAGGGCATGTTATTTGTTACGATTCTTGAAAACTAAAAGAGCACGAACAAAACTATGTCAGTCATGACTTGGAGTTAGCAGTCGTCATCCATGCATTAAAGATGTGGCGACATTATATAATGGGAAGAAAATTTATGTTGTTGATTGATAAGAGTGGTGTGAATTTTTTGTCTAGTCAACCAAACCTTAACGCAAGGCAAGCAAGATGGTTGGCCTTCTTGAGTGAATTTTATTTCGAGGTAAGACACATCAAGGGTAAGGAAAACAAGGTGGAAGATGCTTTAAGTAGAATAATTCATGGGTTGTTTGAGATAAACATTAGCAGGGTAGAAAGTGACATTGAACAAAGGATAAAGGTTGCAAGTAATAATGATGAAAAAGACATTAAAACAATGGCAGATTTACAAAATAAAGCAAAAAATTTAGACAAGACAGATCTGAGTTTGGACAGAAATGGTCTACTAAGATTCAAGAATAGATTATATATACCAGATTCTGCTGAATTAAAGTTAACAATTTTGGATGAAGTACACAAGAAACCATATTCTGGTCATTTGGGATACCAGAAAACGGTAACAACACTAATGAAGTTATTTTATTGGCCTAATATGAAAGGAAAGACATCAAAATACTTATCTAAGTGACAATATTGTCAACAGGTGAAGGATGAACACTAGCACCCAACCGACCTGTTGTAGCCTCTACCTGTACCAAAATGGAAATGGGAGACCATATCACTAGATTTTATGACATTCTTAAATACTAACTTGAATTTCAACACAAGATACCATCCACAAATAGATGGAAAGACTGAATGAAAAAACCAAACTGTGGAAGATATGCTACAAATGTATGTAACAGAAAAGCCAAGTAGATGGGAAGACTACCTACATTTGGTGGAATTTTCATACAATAATGGTTACCAGACATCATCTAAGATGAGCCCCTTCGAAGTACTGTACAACAGAAAGTGTACAACTCTGATTAGTTGGGATAACCCAGTTGAAAGACTCATGGTGGGACCAAAAATGAGCCAGGAAATGGAGAATAGGGTAAGAAAAGTTCAACAGAATTTAAAAGAGGCAGAGGACAGACAAAAAAGTTACACGGACCTGAAAAGGAGGCACTAAGAATTTCAAGTTAGGGACCATGTGTATTTAAAAGTCAAAGCTAGAAGAAATTCATTAAAGCTAGGAAACTGTTCTGAGTTTGCACCAAGGTTTTGTGGCCCTTTAGAGATCTTAGCTCGAATTGGAGCCATGGCATATCAACTTGCACTCCCTGCAAATCTGAAAATTCATAATGTATTTCATGCTTCTTTGTTAAAAAATTATGTTTATGATTCTACTCACATGATCGATTGGAATGTAGTGAAGGTCAAACTAGAAGGCGAGTTCCAAGAGAAACCTTTGTGCATTCTATACATGAGAGAAATAACACTATGAAACAGATTCATCGCCTAGGTAAAAGTGCAATCGAAGCACTTTAGTCCCGAGGAGGCCACCTCGGAATTGGAGGAAGATTTGAAGAAATCTTATCCAACCCTATTCTGAGAATGGAATGAACATCGAGGACAGTGTTTTACTGAAGGGGGAAATGATGTAATATCCCTAATAAATAAATAAATTATTATTAAAGTCTGAAAAACACTTAGGAATTTATTTCTGTTTTTGGTAAATTCGAAATTGGAAAATTATTGCCATTTATGGCAATTCTGAATTTGGAATTTAGTTAATTGTAAATTATTATTATGACTGTTGGGTAAAGATTTGATTTTCCCAACCAACTCTTTGACTATGACACTTGCAAGAACCAAATATTTTTATATTTATTGCTGAGAGACAAATGGAACAACTAGGTTGAAATTAGCTGACCATGACTCCATGTGTGGGGAACATGTTTGAACTACCTCGGGGATGAATTCTACAAGTGGAAATCGAGAATTTGGCCGTTGGCAACCCGAAAATCAGGGATTTGCAAAGATACAAAAATTTCCAAGGGGAAAAGACCTAGGCACAAGATGTTTTTGGATATATAGCATAAGGGAGGAGGCAAGACACTGCCTAGTATGCTAAGGAGAGGAATATCACTTGTTGTTATGAGAACTGATTTTCTGAGTGTGAGGCAAGGATAATTTTTTCAATTCTGGAAGAGGACAATAGCTAAGGAGGAGTTTTGAGTTCGCCCTCATGGATTCATCGTTAGGCTAGGAGGTGAACAAAGAAAGTAGATTGGTTGTTCAGTTCTATGGTTGGGTGGAACTTGGATGTTCCATTTGTTTTCCCAACACTTTGTTAAGATATGTACTCCTATCTGTTGTTTTTGCTTAATTGTTTTTACTGGATAATGGATAAGTGGAATAAAATGAATTATAGGCTGAGCCCTTGGAAGTTTGATTTTGTTAAGGAATAAAGTAATAAAGATACCGTGTGTTGTTGTAGGTACAATTTGATTTTGTTAATGAATAAAGTAATAAAGCTACTATCTGTTAGTTGTTGTAGGTACAATTGTATTTTTTTAATGAATGAAGTAATAAAGCTACTGTGTGTTAGTTGTTGTAGATGCAGTCTGATTTTAGTTAATGAATAAAGTGATGAAGGCTATTGTGTGTTATTTATGGTAGGTACATGGGATATACCTGTAAGTTAAATAAAATAGAATCATTACTGGCCTATTTTAACCTCTGCCAGACATGTGAGCACATACATACAAATGTTCAGTTTCAAGTAACATTAGACTGTAAAAATACTAAATATAATTCTAGAATTATATAAATATGTATATGGGTATACATGTTGCTGCCTATTTAGAGTTTTTGAGTTACATAGATATCCAATACACATAAACTATTTATTGGTTGTTGCATAAATCAAAATTCGATTTTTTCCATTAAATCTGACTACAGTAATCGAGAAAATAGTTGCATTCTGGTTTCATTACAAGAATGCAGGAGCAAAGGTTTAGTAACTCAAATACATAAAACCTATTACATATTCCAAAGCGGACCAATACTTAAATGCGTCTTCAACTCTACATAACACCACGATCATAACTCTTAAACAGTGAAATCTTATTCAATATGGGGTTTCCCCTCAGTCCTTTCTTTAAAGACTGAATATACAAATAACCAGGTGTTTATAGGAGCCTGGTATAAAATTTCCATGATAACAATATTCTAGGGAAGAACCGTATCATTACAATAAAACCTGGGGTTATTTTTTTAAAGACGTTGCAAGTTGGAACCCGAGTACCTTTTCACGCAAGGCGTTGTCCTGTAATCAAGAGACTTTGAATGTGAGAAGTCCTACAATGAGACCAAGAAAATTGTAATTTAGTGTTAAGTTGGAAGTAAACAAAAAATTCAAGTACTAAATATAGGATAATTACCAGGGTAAATTTTACAAAAAGAAATATCACAGAGTTATATTTAGACTTCAATTAACTTGCGATTTTGGGAACAAATGCGCGTTCTTCCGTTTGCATCAATGAGGAAATCATCCACAGACTCGAAGGGATGGAGTGGACCAAGGATTTCCTGATGGGTACCCTCACAGTAAACAGGGGTACCATCATTAGATTATAGTAATCAAATCCTTACCATTTATTTGAGAAAGAAGTAAATAATTAGCATTCTTAAAACCGAGATAAAAAAGAATGTATAGTATAAAACGTGATCTGCAGAGTTACCCAATTGGATAACATATAAGGTTATGATTTTGCTCTTATAATTAATTAAAACTTTGAAAATAAAGAAAATGCAATCATAGACAGAGTTCTGGATAAGTCAAATTTCTTTTCCTTGATGTGAATTAAATGAAATAAAACGAATAGACATCCAAATCTCCACAACAACAGGTGAGGGTAACTCCTTGAATATATTTGAGGCTATGAAATGAGTATACATGATGGGAGTCTTAAACTGTATTCATGCTTGTACAAATGTGAATAGAGTAAGTAGAATTACTTTTTTTAAAAAACCATACCTACAGAGAATGCAGTAAGGGGAACAACTAATTAAAGATGCAAGTTTAAGCAATCGAATCAAAGACTGGTCTTGACGGGAAGCTCTCACAAATGGAAAAACTTGCTTAGATCAGAATAGAAAGAGGAATTTATTGTAGATTTCTCTACAAGAAACCTTATGCTAAATGTTGTTTGGGATTACAATAATAGGGTTTTAACCATAGGAGGGAAAGCGATAGATATGTCATGAGCTACCCCACCAAATGCAATCCTAAATATTTAAAGGGGTGACCGAGGGTAACCATTGATGACAAAAACTCTAACGAAACCTTACGTGACTATTTCCCAAGACCACAAATCGAACCCACCTAGGTAAGAAGGCTTACCAATCAGATCAATCCCTCGAATAATGAGTAGATATCCTCATGAGGAAAGTTCATGAACTACATCAAGGTGTAAACTTTGTTTTATCCTCATTTATGGGATAGAAGTTTTATAGAAATATGATTTCGGTGAAAGGAAGGTCCCCATCCAAGTAAACCTGAAGGAGTTATTACAAAGATAGATATAATCACAGCCGACCGTCTACTTTATTTCTGCTACAATTACTTTCAATACGTTAGAGACTAGGAACTACCCTCACAGGAAGAGACATGGTCACACTACCATGAGTGGGAACACATACCTCATATCGGACATGGATGGATAATATTAACTGAAAATCGTAAGGATAATAGTTGGAAAGACATCATCACTATGACTAAAACCTCTCGAAAATTCATCACCCAACTACAGATAGCATAAGCATGTATTCTTTCATGGACTTACCAGGCGGTCACGTATCCTTTTCTCATTACACCAGGTAAATATCTCAAGGTCGTCGGCCTTCCTCACCGAAGAAAATCATAGGGTTAGAACTGAATTATTAAGAAGAAGACTCAAAGGAAAAGGAGGATGGAACATTAATCCTGAAAACCCTTCACTGCGCAGTGTAATAGTGGGAGGTATGAAGACTGTATCTAACCATGTCATGAGAAGGAGGTGGCACATTTGTATTGGACACAGGGCCTAGTGATAACATCAGGATTACCCTTCGTAGGTCTCCATTAATCGACTGGACAGAGACTTCAACTCAAGTCTGAAAAAACCCTTTCGAATTCATACTGAGTTATTGCGAGAGATGAAAACTCCTTTAAGGAACAATACACATGATTATCAAGTCTAGTTTTCTCATTTAGTTAAGGTGTGACTAAAAATTCATTATCGTTAAATAGTTTTGAAAGGAAAACTATGTCTACCATGTTCAGGAGTTTCATCACGACTAGTGTTCAAACCTATTGTTCGACTAGTTAAATTAATGTATAATCACTTTTATGTTAAGGCCTATAAAATTTTCATTAAAGGTACATGCTTTAAGCTCACATTCATATAGACCCTATATGACATGAACAATGTCTATGCATAGCGATTTTCAGAATTTCGAATGTGGTTTCCATCTGTACTCTAACAAGGAGGTTTATGCATAGAAATGAGTATGATACTAAGGGTCCTATGTATAATATAAACACATATATGCAGAGGATTATAATAGTAGTAGACTTGAATGGTTATAAATGTCAATGTTTAGAATGTGGAGAGGTTACTCTTTTTAGATATGTTAGAAATCTGAGAGGTTAGGGTATAGAGAAGTCACCCTTAACCTTATGTATAGGATTACTGTGCAGTATGAAGTAACTCAGTGTAACATCCCTCTCTAGTGCACTGAAAAAACTTATTCTTTGGGGACACTTGCTCGCAAGTGATCTGGATTTTTATGATG
>JASDQU010221481.1:1845-17829 GCA_032191745.1 Picea mariana
ATAGATCTGGACCGTCCGAGTAACAGAGGGCACATGTCAAGAGATTTTCCACTTCAGGAACTCGGGAGTCGAGAACTCAGGAGTTCTGGTGACGAAAGATCGAGGCATTCCATGGTAGAAACCCTGAAGTAGATTCGGGTCATTCGATTAAAGGAGGTCACGTGTCGTGAGATTTCCCATTTTGGGAAATCGGGAATCGAGAACTCAAGAGTTCTGGTGACGAGAGATCGGGATGTTCCATGGTGGAAACCCCGAATAATTCGTAGACCGACCGATTTCGTGAGGCTACATGTCGAGAAATTACCCATTTCAGGAAATCGGGGATCGAGGATTCGAGAGTCTCGTTGACAAGAGGTCGGGCTCTTGCCTTGATAAATCCCAATGGAAGAGAGACTGTGGTCATATGGGAAGAGGTCCGATTGACCAAGGCATAAACCAAGGGGTTAATCACCAATTGAGGCTCGTTCAACACTTCAACATTTTGGCATTCGGGATACCGAAGGGCATGTTCCCCTGTGCTCTCAAACCTCGAAATCTAGACTTCTAAACATTGAGATGTTAGCATGTGGTTAGACTCTGATGAATGGACAGGATCCTCTTGGAGGATCCAGGGTCTGGGATACTGTGAGATGTGAGGAAGAGATGTCAGCTTTAAGCTAGGGCGCGAATGCGCATTAGGGTAAGTAGCAAATAGATATGGATGGCCAGAGTCCACCCACCTAGATCTATGGTTGAAGCTTCATTCTGGAGTCCCCTTTCCATTCTGCCTTTAATGGGGGGGGAGGGGGTCCGGAATAGTGTGGCATGTGAAGTGGGACCCGTCTCCTGTCATGTCGCCCTCCGTGTTGTGCTTCTCTCTTTCCATCTATACTCCACTCAACCATGTGACAGGGCCCATTCCTATTGTCCATTCACTAACCCTGTTGGGATTCGTCTCTATTGGTCAGTCGCTAGCCCTGTTGGGGTTCGGTGGTTGCAGAGTCGAACGATTCAACATTCCTGTAGCATCGAGTTACAAATTATTGAGAGGCGCCATGGTTATTTGACCTGTGATCATGACCCATGATCACATGGGAGTAGACAGAGAAAGAGCTAGCTTATGCTAGGCCTCCATAGATATTTCGAGGGCTCTGATTCTATAGAAATCAAAGAAAACATGATTATGGTAGTGGGTGCGTTACATTGACCAGCCACCCAGTTGGATCTAGTCCAGATTTGTGTGTCAAATCAACTTAGAAGCTGAACCAGAAGTGGGTGGGAGGCTGACCAATCTCATAAATGCATTATTCTCAGATGTGCACGGCTTTTATTGACCACAGTCGTGCATCAGGCACATGTGCATTTTTCCTGCATTTATGTTTTGTGCATGTATGCGCGTGCCCTATGTAGTCATAGCGCACTTTAATTTTATCACTGGTTGTATAGTTTTTTTTTGGAAATGATTTTGTGGTAATTGTTTTCCATGGGTGACCTCATAACTGTTTGACGATGCTGGATTCTTGTAACCATTTACGGACAAAATTTCAGTGATAACAGATGCCCCCTGATGGATGAGGTTAGGAGCATACATATAGTTGAAATTCATCAATGTTTCTTCTACTGAGAGTGTCATTGTAAGAGAGAGAGATAGTGGGATTGTCAAGAGTTACCCATTGGAGGGAGAAGGGAACATGTAGAACCCGACCTTCCATAAGGTGTGTAAAAATAAACTATGTACAAACGAGGCAGGCATGCCCCATGCTCGTGTCATGTAACTCAAAAAGGAATGGTGTGTTGATGTAGACAACTGCAGCACCCTTGGGGGTGGTCGAGATAAAGGCAGAAGAAAATTCTGTGAAGGAACATACTCTAAACAGTAGGCAGTGACATCTGCAAGAAATATCATGGATTCTATAGGCATTGATAGCCCAACCAAGTTCAGAGGTCTTCGGCAAATATAAGAAATAACTGCAATAGTCGCAAAGAAAGACCCACCTTAACATGAGAAAGTGTTGAAGTCAAATGTTATGGGGGTCAACGACAACAGGGAGCAATTTTGGTTCTCCCTGTGTCGTCTGAGACCTCTCATTGGAAGGGTAATGAGAGACAAGATATTGTCTCCCTTCTAGAAACTGTGCTAATGTCGACAAAAAGGAGGACACGACTCCAAGAAGCAAAGGGATTCGTGAAATCTACTAGGTGAGGTTAGGAACTGGAGGAGGTACATGGACAAAGTCAAGATGTATGAAGACTCAAGACTGCCCTTGGTTGGGGGTATATGCGAAGTATAAGTGGGCACAACCGTTCAACAAGGTCGAGTGTCAAGGGGACAACAAGACACGGGACAAGTTGTGCTAGAGGTGGGACAAAGTGAACAAACTCAGAGGGCAGAGGTAAGTGGCCTATGGGATACTTGGAGTATATGGACGATGTCAATAGGGGTAGATGATAAGGAGTGCCGCAACCAAGGGCAACATGGGTTGCATTTGGCAAAAAAGGGAAGAAGGTCGTCAAAGGTGACGAAAAAAGGATATGTAAATGCTAGAAACAAAGGCTTTTTACAATTTACAAAATAACAAATAATTTGAGATGAGTGTACAAATAAAAAAACGGGTTCCCCAATGTAATATGGTTTTGTCGGTTAGGGTGCAATTTTCTTGGAGAACTGGTGGAGGGTGGGGGCCCCATGGGTGGGTTTCTGTATGAGGTGGGTGAAATGGAGGGAAATTTGCAGAGGGGAAAATTGATGTGTGGATGAAATGGAGGGTTCATGATACTGTGGAGGTGCAGTCAAAATAGAACCTTGAAGAGATAATCTGGGAGTCTAGCGGGAAAGCTAGCAAAATGAGGAGAAGGAGTATGTGGCTGATTCGCGACATGATGTAAGACTATCGGGACTCCCATCCCTAAAGGGTTGAAAAACAGCATGAGTGTCAAAGTGAAAAAGGGTGCTATGAATGGGACAACTCATGTGGGGGAGAGTACTATTAGGTGACAGTAACTAAGATGCAATGGAGGTGTTGGTACAGTAGAGCTGGAGATGGGGACCCTAGAGGCAAATGTCAAAGGGTGTGACTGGAGATACAATTGAGATTTAGAGGGAATGATTACATGCCAATGTTGATTATATACCTGAAGGGGTTGTGTTGATGTATGATGACCAAGTACCTGCACACATGAAAACCAAATACCCGACGTGAAAAATATCTGAAGAGAATTGAACATACAAGCATTTATTTGATAATTTTGAACATGAGCATGTGTACCTGGATGGGGCATGAAAAAATGGCACCCCAGGGGCTAAGGATAAAACTGGCCCAGGGACTATCTTCATGTAGATGACAGGATGTTGATCCCGTGGCTGAAGATGGATAGAAAAATGGACACTCGAATCTCCCGAAATGGTGATTAGAAGTTTGGCGAAAAGGCCTATATATAGTTGTAGGGCCCACATTGCCACCTCATTTGTACTTGCTGCCAGAGTGACAGGACGAGAGGTATTTAGAGGAGATTTGGAGATTCTAGGAGAATGACGTAGTCGATTCAGGACTAGCGAGCTTCAAGTTAGTAGTCTTATCATTCTACATAGAAGTAGGTTTTCCATTTATGGGCAGGGCCTGCATGGAGGGTCATACAGGGGGTTTTATGGGTGTGGGCCCCCCAGTGCCCAGGCGATCCGAAAATATGCGTGCACGGGTGCATGCCTATTATATGGATAGCCGCGCATGACATGCGTGCCTGTTTGCTACATAGCCGCACATGGGTGCGCAACTGTGTAGTGGACAGGCGCGCTGTGATGTGTCCCTGTGTTCATGACAAGGGCACATGGAGGCGCCCCTGTAGGGTGAGCAGGCACACACGCATTCTCACCTGCGTGCGTGCCTGTGGGGTGAATATGCACGCATATGTGCGCACCTATGGGCTAAACAGTAGTGCATATGTGCACGCCTGTGGGTTAAACAACCTTGCCTTGGGGGCAAGGCTGACAGGTGTAAAAATTATCTTTTTTAATGTTTTTTATGGTCAATATGGCTGACCTAGGACTATATTATGTGGTTGTAGGCAATCATTTTGCATGATGTTGGTCGGTTGGCGAGAGCAAGATTGGTCCCAGTTGAGGGATTCCATGGCTATTGAGGAGCTGGGGGTTTGTGCCACTTTGGCAGCCTGTGGGCTGTTGAAGTTCTTCGAGTGCTCGTTGATATGAGTGCAGGAGTATCTCCTGTAGTTTCTGATCTGGATGTGGATTCCAGACCTGCATTGCTTTATGGTTCAGGGAGAGTAGATCACCTTCACTGCGATGGAGGACATATACTTTCTGACTGGGCTCCCTTTTTAGGAAATGCCCCTACCGGTGGATCCGGTGTTACCTGCGGACGTGTCATTAGTGACCTTGGGCTAGAGGAACTGTTCGAGGGAGAACTACATGTCGGGCTTCATCGTGAGTATCAAGGAGATGGATGCTCTAGCTCATCGTTGTGTAGCAGCGATGATTGTGAGGGTGTATGGGTCCCTCGTGACTCAGCGAATCAGTGGTGGTCAGCTGAGGGTTATGGGGAGGGCACTGGCCGGGGATCACTTTGCCTAGGGGCTGACGTTGCATGCCAGGATGGTAGGGTAGCTGAACCGATGTCGGTCTACAAACTCAAGGGATTTTGCCTTTGGGTCCATCTTGGTGGCCTAGTTTTTGGAGAGGGTTTCGATGTTGCAAGCTAGGATTTTATTGGGCACTCCTGGGGCACGAGAGCCATGACTGAGGTGGTGGTCAACGATTTTGGTTTGCCATGGTGATGGCGAGGGTGGCCATTTTTTCATGGATGAGGTGGCACAGGTGTGGTGGAAAATGCCGTAGGTTATACTGCAGTATCCATATGCTGGTGTTGACTTCCGGGGTCATCCGGACATGGTGTTACCTCCAGGGGAGGTGTTTGATCACCGAGGTATGTTTATGAGTTTGATATGTTGATTTTTGAGATTGCATGACATATGTATTTTGTGTATATGCTGATACTATCATTTCGTTGTTTGTATGTGCAGATGTGGGACCTTGTGGGTGAGAGATTGAGATGATGAGAGCGTCGGCTCGCCAGGATCCGGGGAGACCTCTGTGGGGAGGGCCTTGGGTAGGAGAGAGATGTTGGTGTGAGGACATAGAGGCAAGACCAACTAATGATAAGAGAGCAACAAGGAGACATTGTTTTGATGACCCAGGTGCCGGGCCATCGCATGCTCCTTCGACAAAGGTCGGGGGAGATTTTGAGGATATTCGTCATCGCTTAGAGGCGTTGCTACAGGGCATGCCTGAGGGCATGTGGTTGCGAATCCAAGATGAGGGAATACTGGAGCAGTGTGTGGGAGTTTCATCGACGTGGCAGGCTGTGGTGCGGTGAGCAATAGTAGTAGGTGTTGCGATGACAGGACAGTTACGTCCCAGTCCGGAGGGACCAGTAGTGGGTGGGAGACCACTGCTTTAGGGAGGGCTAGGAAGTGGTTCTCTAGAGGCACCTTGAGTGTCACTCTATGTATTTTTGTATTTTGTATATAGGCTAGTGAGCCCATTTTGGTGTAGTGGCACCAGTTTTGTACCGAGGTGCTTCACTGGCCTGCGAATGTTTGTATTTTTGTATGTAAACATTTTGATGGCATTGTGAACTGATTTATATATATATATGAGTATACATTTTGGAGTCTATGTAATGTTTACATGTGTTTTTTAATGTGTTGATGATGTCTAGTCTGTATATGCTGTGATAGGTTTTTGATAGTTTTATGTGTGTGTAAAGGTATCTTGATGTGATATATGTCAATCTAACACAATGTTAGCTAAGTTATCTGTAATTTGATTAAATTGTATTGGAATATGTGTAAATGTAATGAAATCAAAATGTCGAGATAAAAGTCTAACTTGCGGGTATTTGCAAAAGAGGCAAGGATCGCGGACACAGTACACATTGTTGAGCTGGAGGACGACTAGTTGAGAGTCGAGAATGATGCTACGGTGAAGAATACGATGATGTTGGGCATCGGCGAGGAGGCCGATGATGGCAGTGTATTCGGCTTGCTTGTTGGTGGTTGAACCCAAACATATGCTGCTAGAGTGGAGCATTTCAAGTGAGGGGGTATAGAGGGCCCAAGTTGCCGAAGTGAGATTTTGTATCCAACGGATGGCGCCGTCGGCGTAACCAATGTGGTAGGCCGGTGGAGGAAGCATTTGTCAATAACAAAAATGATAGTTTAGATGTGAGGGATGGAAAAAACATTACAAACACTATAAAAGAAATAACCTAAAGTAGAATGGCTATGCTTAGGCGTAAAATTTCTTTAAGTATAACCTGTCAACAGGTTCTTTGAGAGAGAGGCCTTCGGGGGAAGCTAGGATGTATGCGCCTTTGTTGAGGCAATGTTGGATAATGTAGGGGCCATGCCATAGTGACTCGAATTTTCCATGACCGATGGTATCGTGAGCGATATCGTAAGCAAGGACGAGGTCGCCTTCATGAAATGAGAAAAGGTTGACATGGCGATCAAAGGTGTCCTTTGACCATTTTTTGCCTGCCTCATTGTTCTGTAATGAAGATCAACGATCTTCATCCAAGGACTCTAAGTTCAGCAAGTGTTGCTCCGTTGGAGCAGTGTCGGGTAATAGCTCAATTGCAGTGCGTAAGGTGGGAATTTTGCACTCGATGGGAAGAGTGGCCTCAACCCCATGGAATAGATGAAATGGTGTGAAACCAGTGGTCGTTTTCATGGCTGTACGGTAAGCCCATAGCATGGAAAATAACATATGATGCCAATTGGTCTTATATTTATTAACCGTGCACTGTAACATGGTCTTGAGGACCTTGTTAACTGCTTCGACCTGTCCGTTAGACTGAGGGTAATATGGTGAGGCAAAATCGTGGGAGAATCCTAACCGAGATGAGAGTTTGACGAAAATCTTATTCTCGAAGTGTTTCCCGTGATCGGAAACTAGTTGGAGTGGTACTCCAAAGTGGGATATGACTTGATTAAAGAAAACATGCACTGCAGTGTTAGCGGTGTTGTTGAAGGTGGGCATAGCTTCAGCCCATTTTGTGAAGTAATCAACTGCGACAACAATGTATTTGTGTCCATTGCTGGATGGGGGATTACAAGTCATGAAGTCAATGCCCCATTTACACAAGGGGCCGACAGTAATGACTGGGTGAAGAAGAGCAGGTGGTGCTCGTGCTTTGTTGGCGTAAAGTTGACATTTCTCGCATCGCTTCACGGCATGAATGCAATCATGAAACAATGTAGGCCAAACATAACCCGCTCAGATGATTTTCTAAGCAGTGGACATTCTTGAAAGATGGCCCCCACATGCACCACTATGGCAGTCGTTTAAGACTCTATCGGCCTCGTTAATAGTCAAGCATCAACGAAGTATGGTATCGACCCCTCGCCGATATAGGATATCTTCGATGAGGAGATAGCAAGGGGCCTGGTGGCGAATACGACGATGATCATCTCATGAGAGGTGGTTACCGAACTTTTGGGTTCAGAGGTAGATGAGGAGATCACCATACCACGGATCATCCGAAGTAATATAAAAGAGATGCTCATCGAGGAAGTCGGTATTGATGGGGGCATTGGTAGTATCGGAGGGGAAGGCCATGACAAGTCCGGTGAGGATGAGAGCTTTCTTTCTCTTGGATGTTGAAAATTCAAGATTGTACTCCTGAAGGATAACGATCGGGTAAATTTTCCATTAATTTGCCAACGACTGAGCAAGTATTGCATAGGGTTGGAATCTGCTACAACCTTAGTCATGCGAAGAAGAATGTAATGACGCAGATTTTGGACTGTGAGGACAACTACAAGGGATAGTTTCTCTTCATGTTTATACTTCAAGGGTGGCCCTGAGAGGTTTTTACTAATGTAGTAAATGACATGCTCGCGATCATCATCATCGATTTGAATGAGAACTCCTAGTACGGAGACAACTGATGCTGATATGTAGAGGATATAGTCGTGATTATAGTTGGGTGATCTAATTAAAAGGGCGTTAGACAACGTCATTTTAAGATCGTCAAATGCTTTTTGGGCATGTTCATCCCAGTGAAATGGGATGTCATGGCGTAGTAAGTGAAGGAAATCATGTGCTCGAGTGGCATAGTCTGGGACAAATCATCATAGAAAGTTAGCTTTTCCTTGTAGGCTCTGGAGTTGACGTAAATTCCGGGGGGGTGGAATTTCTATGCTGGATTGGACTTTAAGGGGGTCCACGGTAATACTGCTTTGGGAAAAGATGAATCCGAGGAGGCACCCCACAGTGACACAGAACACACACTTGAGGGGGTTCAAGCAGATGTTGTACTGATGACACCGTTGGAAGATGATCTATAAATCATCAAGATGTTGGGTACGTTTCTTGGATCAAGCTGTGATATCATCCAAGTATGCGAGGATGATATGAGCTAGATCATGAAAAATGTATGTCATAGCCCGTTGGAAAGTTGTGCCTGCATTCTTTAAGCCAAAAGGCATGACGTGATATGCAAAAGTACCCCAAGGGGTAGTGAATGTGGTTTTGTATTGATCGGTTGGGTGGATTTGGATTTGATTATAACCAGAGAAACCATCCATGAAGGATAGATCCTCGTGACCTACGCAGTCGTCAATAATTTGATCGATGAAAGGCGTTGGAAATTTGTCTTTAGGACATGCGTGATTGAGATCGCGAAAGTCCATGCAAACGCGGATAGTGCCCTATTTTTTGCTAACGGGTACAGGGTTGGAAACCCCTGAGGTATAGGCAATGGGGTAGATGAACCCAGCCGCGCGTAATTTTTCAATATCGGCTTTGATGGCTGCTGATTTGGATGGGTGTAGTAGTCGTTGTTTTTTACGAACTGGTGTAATGTCCGACCAGGTGTCGATGCGATGTTTGACAATAGAGGGATCAAGGCCAGAAATTTCTATGTATGACCAGGAAAAAATATCCCGATATTCTTGGAAGAGGGATTTATAGGCAGTGATTTCTTGAGGAGTGCAAGCAACACCAATAGTGATTTCCTCGACGACTCCATTTTTTATAGAAATATCGATTTTCATGGTCGGGCAAATGTTGGCCATGTTGCCTTCTTCAAAAGCATCGGGGGCAGGAATGGAGTTGTTGAGCCAGTCGATATTCCCTGATGGGATAAAATTCTTCATTTTGACCGTGTATATGGGGTGTTGGTTAGGAGGTGTGGAGGCTTCTTGTGGAAATAAGAGTGCTCTGTGGTGTAGCACATCCCATGGGTAGTCAGGGGTATTTAAATCTTCGAGTATGTCCTCGTCATAGTGGAATTGGTGGGAATACAAACGATCTAAAAGAGTGATATCGGTGACTGTCGCCATGTGGCTGTCCCCTGGTGATCAAGAAGCAGAGGGAATGATGCAATGAGATTGCGATGGTTCACTTGACATAAACCAAATATCGAAGTACTGAGGAGTACCGGTGGTAGTTGGGTGTAAAATTTCCGTAGGGAAATGAATGGGAGAATTGGGGGGATTTGGGGGTAAATCCTTGGATAAGTCATCCAAGAACCATGGAGGCATCGGGAGTGCCTCGGGTTCAAGAGAAATGTAATGAAAAATCTCTAGTGATGAGTAAGGTTAACCATCGATTTTGTAGGGGGCGCAGGGGTTTGAATCAGGGTCAATTAACATTGCCTGTATTCAATGATCATAGGACATAGGTATGTGAAATGATCTAAGGATTCACATCGAGAGAAAGGGCATCTCATACGTTCATTGACTGAAGTTGTGACATAATTAATGTCAATGATTTTTGGGAGGGATGATGTAGCTGCGTTGGGTTCGTTTTGGAAACTTTGGCACATTGCGGCTAATGTCTGTTAGAAGCGCGGTAGTGTTGGGCAATGGTGTGTATAGTGGCCATATTTTGAACATATAGCACAAGCGAATTTGTTTCATATCCCTTTGATACCTGAGTGAGGGGCAGTAGCAGCAGTACTTTCTATAGTGGCGAGCATTGATGGTGTTGGATTGAGTGGAATCAGGTTCCGTAACTCGGGTAGAGATGGGCAGTTGTTGGTTTGGTGTCCATATTTCTCACATAGCTTGCAAGGAGGTTGGATGCGCGGGGGAAGTGGAGCTGTGGGATCCTTCTTCTTTTGCCTGCCCCCAGCTGTGGCAGGGAGGGTAGTGAGTGGGGGTGTAGAGGGTATGGTGGGAGTGAGTATGGGAATTTTCATTGGGACTCCTTCCATTTGGGGGGGAAGGGATGGTTGAGGGACAATCTCTGGTGGATGTAAATACCAAACTAGAATTGATAACACCATATTAGGGAGGGTAAGCATTGCGAGTACTTGGAAAGCTTGTACGCCAGGTGGAGGGTAGAAGAAGGGGATTTGAGTAATGGATTGGGGAACTGTCTCCCAAACTGCGATATGGGCTTGGGGAGAGGTGAAATCATGGACTGGTGGAGTCGACAAGTTCACAGGAGGATTGTAAGGGGGGATCTCTACAACTAGTTGGACGTCAGATATGATAGAAGCCTCCCTAGGAGGAAGGATATCCTCTATGTCAGTTCTGTTGGATGATACGATGCATACTTGATTGGAAGGATGAAGGAGCGGTGGTGCACCATGGTAAGTTCCTAACAATGATGGGTCTTTGAAAATTTCGGGACCCATTTTGATGAGTGGGTATGCATCATGACTCGTGTGGATGAGAGGGAAAATGTTATCAATGTTGGCAAAAGGGTTGGGCTTGTAATGTGATACTTGGTCAATGGTAATAATCTTCCCTTTATGGGGGAACATCATCATTCGAAAGATGGAAGAGGCAACTGCCTTCATAGCGTACATGTAGCTATGACCGAATAGGATATTATAATCAAGTGGGGCATCGATAACTTCAATGTCGATGAGAATGGTCTTGCCCCCGTGTTCTATGAGGAAATTTTGGAACAGCCCTTCAGGAGACGATGGTCGCCCATCATAAGCCTTAAGGTAATGGAAGATGGTATGAGTTTGGGGGAACCAAGTTTCTGCCATACAGATTTGGACATAATGCATGTGGATGCACCTTCAACGATGATGCACCGATGAACAATAATGTTCCAAATTTTTACTGGGATTTGAAAAGCGATCAGAGCGGGAAGGCAAGGTTCTCTGCTGTCAAGATCAAATGTGATGAGCTGGGTATCAACAGGGTTGACTACCTCCAAGGCGGAAAGTAATGATTTCCGCTGAGTGGGACAAGTTTGAAGGACCTCTAAAACTGACATGGCAGCCGAGGATTGTGCTAAGTCATCAACCAAACTGTAATTATGAGCCACCCTAGCCTGGGGGTTGTGGACATTCCTCCGCAAGGGGATGCGAAGAGGTGTTTCGGCATTAGGGTGAGGAATTACCAATAGGGGTCCCATCGGTGTTGGGATTGTTTATGAGGGAATAGGAGAAGACTCAGCGGGTGCATGATATTGATGACTACGTGTTTGCAGAAGGATTTCTTCCGCATTGGTGAGAAGGATAGTATGATCTGCAAGATTGTTTGGATTGAGGTACCGTCCCAATTGAGGTGGGGTAGGCTACGTGTCTTGTTGGGTGTTTATCACACCCTGGTACGGAATGGGATTCTGCAGCATGGCTGGGGGGGTTGTTGCACGTATTGTTGTGGGGCCTGCTGAGGGGCAGGTGGTGTTGGAGGATGTGGTAGACTGCCTGAGTCTTTCAGTTGTTTAAAATCAGCGATCTGGGGACAATGATGAGTATAATGACTGAACTCACCACAAAGGGCACAAGGGAAGGTGGTTTTAATAGTATTATTATTTCTCCCTTGACACCTATTGTTATTTCCCCCCTGGGGGTTCTGATTCCCTTGGTTCTGGTTGCCCCCAGTAGGTTGGTTTTGTTGGGGTTGATTAATGCCTTGGCCTGTGTTGTTATTGTTCTTATTTCTTCTTTCATTTTGGCATTATTTGATGGATGGGTCGGATTTTCCGTATTCAGCTGTTCGAAATTTTGATATTGCTGAATGGGAGAGGGTTGAACAAAATTCACCCAACATGAGGGTGTGGGGGTGCCATGGGCTATGGAGGACTAGGGAATGGAAAGTATGGATTCTATGGGATTTGTGATCTATAAGGTACATAGGAAGGTGTGGCGCTTTTGCTAGTACTTAAAGTATAAGCTGAGGTAGAGGGGTTACCAAAACTTGTTTGGATAGGTGGGTGTATTGGGGGTGTCGACAGTGGCCCACTGATGGGTGGAGGAATAGCAACAGGGTATGGCTGTTGATAAGGGGATGGGGGGTAATAAGAGGTTCCCCCATATGCCGACGGATATTGAGGTGTGCCATACATTGGTGGTGGTTGGGGTTGACCATTGTGGTGTGTGGTATTACCAATCAATCCGTCTACTGAGTGATACATCCCGGGTTTGTCTTGACCAAATGGCATAGGTTTTGGGAGATCAGGAAGTATTGTGTATAAGTACCCTGATTGTGAATATATGAGTTCATATTGTTGAGCCTTACTGATGGCTTCTTATTAGGATTGAGGGAAGGTGGAAGCTACATCTTTACCGAGGAGAGAGACAAGTGATCTGAGAAACCAATCAAGACACTGTTGTTTGGTGGTTTCAGCTTTGTACAAACTATGTCGTCTACGCCACTCATGAATGTGATTAGCGATATGTGTGGCTGAGGTTTGTTTGAAATTAGAGAGTAGCTCAAGACCATTGTCATGATAGATTGGTAATTGGAAGAAGGTTAAAAATGCCTTGGCCAAGGACTCAAAAGTCACATGGGACCCCAATTTTTTGTCTACATACCATTTGGCTAATGGGCCAGTGAATGTGCATTGAAATAATCACAGTCGAATGGAATCATCCATAATGCTGTTGGAAGAGCACCATAAGTGGAAAGTCATGACATGGTTGGTACGGTCATCGATTTCCTTTCCTTCAAACTTGGGGATGTTTGAAGGTAGTTTGGTAGGCATTGCAGGCCATGTGGGGTCATGAAATATAGGATCGTTTGAGAGTTTTCTTAGATCTGGTATGCTAAGAGAGGCCAAATATGGCATCTGTAGTGGGAGCAGAGGATTAGTTCCAGCCATGGTGTGAGGGTTCTATGAACCTGACCCTTGAGGGGGGCTAGGTAGGTTGGTACTTCCTCCTTGAGAGGAAGTTGGCCCCCCGCTTCCATGTAAAGGAGAGCGAGTGGACGGAGGGACTTGGGAAGTGGACCCCAGTAATTTGGAACCAAGCAAAGCTAATCCTAAGACAGTGGCACTCACTGGGGTGTGAGAAGGTGGGGCCGATGAGTTGGAAAGACTAGGAACTCCCCCTAAAATAGGAGGGAGGTTTAGCAAGCATCTAGAATGACGAGGGTTCTATGGGTCCTCTATGATGTTCGATTAGTTGAGTGGATGTGTGAAAATTGTGATGAGAGAAAATAAACAAGAGCCTTTGTTACAAACTTTGAACTTAACACGATATATATCTAAATCAAAATGTAATCAGAAGTGCATCATACATAAAGTGTTTTGAAAAAGAAGCATATAATATGTGGATAAGTGGGTTTTGTCCGCGTGGGGAAGAAAAGAAAACAAATGCTCCTGTCCTAAAAGATGTAACGTCCTTCCTCTCAAATAGAACTGGACCTTCCAATAGTACTCAACAGTGGGGTCTGAAGTCACCGGAAAAGAAACTAGTGAAGGATGAAATAATCAGTTATAATGAGGGGTAAAGGGGGCATATCCCAAAAGAGCTGGCGATATTTCCAAATAGCCACATAAAATCTGATCAAGGTGCAATTGCAACCCACAATTGCCACCTGGGTAGATGTCCTAAAATTTGGTCACTAGGTACCTCGGTCAAAGTGCGACATTTAGATTTTTGGCCTAAGGAATGGGTCACGGGCTGGATCCTATCCAAGAGGTGGGTGCCTCAAAGGGGGACGCACAGAACAACCGCACCTCAGCCTTCAACCCTTCACGGGTATCTCCCTGCCTTATGGTGTTAGGAACACTTGACTTGGAGGATTTTCAGTTCCCTATTTGACAACTTCTATTGTTTTGACAATGTGAGAACCAGATAACGGGGAGTTATTTGGTTTCCTATCCCTGAAATCCTACCTAGACTAAAAAAGTTCTTCTGGCACCTCATGTGGAGGAAAACTTAGTGAGTTTTTAGAAAATTTTTAGATGTGGTTGTTTGAGAGATTGGGGTTGTAAACCAACCTCGTTGAAATTAAATGGGAGTGGATAGTTTCATCAAGAAAAGGGTGGAGTGTTTCATAATCCCTTTGGAGGAAACTTACTTTGACCTCCACGTTTTGAGAAGAAAACTATGTGGGTGATAAGTGACTTTTGTGTGTGAATGAGTGAAAGTGTGCCAATGTTTTAATGAATTAGGTGTCACCTTGCTGCATGTGGACTTCGCTTCGTCCTTACAAGTGTTGATTACCTAATTAACTAAATGTCTTTGGTACAACCTTGTGTAATTCAAAAGTCCCTATGAAACTAGCATGTGGACATGTGGGTCCTTTACTATTCCTTTAACTCCCTATTGTGATTTAATCTAAGAAAATATTTGAAACTATCCTATATTGTGATCATGTGGGCATGTATGGGCCCATTACAAAACCTTTAAACTTCCATAGTGATTTAATCTAAGAAAGTAAATTTCAACACTATCCTATCTTTGTAGCATGTGGGCATGTATAGGCCCATTACAATCTTAAGATGTGTTTGAAAAATAAACTAAGAGGAGTCCCGAGAGGGGATGCTGTCCTCTCCTAAAGGTTTTAGTATTTTTAAGGGAGATGAAATCATCCTACAATCTTTTTCTGATTCTCAAGGTCGCTTGGAAGCGCGAGAGAAGAGCATACTAAGTGATTGTTATCCAACTTCTAGTCCCAATGCAAGTTTTATGTGATTAGAAATGATTCCAACTTATACTTTTAGTCAAAGCAAGCCATCCATGTGGCAAAATGAAAGCAAAAGAGGAAATAATGATTTTAAACCCCCTAAGTGCCTATGTGTTTTGACTAATCCCTTTATATGAAGAGGGAACTAAGTGTGGTGCAGCATAAAACATGCATGAAATAACTTTTAAGAAGGCTAGGGGCCTTCCCCAAATCACAAAAAACCTTACAATGTGTAGTTTTCTACACAGGTGCGCGGGTCTTAGTGTAGACAGAGGCGCATTAAGCGCCTGTGCGTAGACCAAAATGAGCTTTTTGGCACAGGTGCGTAGAACAACACTGTGACTTAGGCACATGTGCGCACAATGCGCGTCTGTGGGCCAATAAACCCGCGCACAACAAACACACGGCTGTGAAGAAAATTCTGAATGGAATTCTCTCAATTCAACTTGGAATTGGATTTTTTGCAGGTCGGCTTGGGCCGTTTAATGCACCTACAGGTTAAATAAACCAAAAGAAGAGCTATAAAAACCCAAATGGGGTAGGAAATTGATACCTTTCCCCAGTGGAGTCGCCAATCTGTTGCGCCTCTTTTGCCACCTAGATGAGAAAAACAAAGGTGCTTACAAGCTTAGTTGGGTTTGCTAAGCAGGACAACTATAAAGGAAAAGGGTTAAAGAAAGAAATATAAAAGAACAACTAAGAATTAAACTAAGAAATAAAATAACAACTAAACTAGTGACATAGGGACATAAGAACAAAAAAACCAATAAGACTCATGCCACCAATGGTAAGGTAGATATCAGTGAAAGAAAACACCAAGAAGAAAGAGGACTATGAGTCCCTTCTTCCTTCAAGGGAGGGATCTTGGACCCCCACGAAAAAGCTCTTCTTACAACTTTGAATGAAAATGGTGAAAGATTTCCAAGCTAATCCACTCAGGGGTGAGATAGATTGCCCAATGTAATGGTGCTAGTATACTCTTGGTGAGAATAGAGGATTCTTCAAGAGAATAGTAGCAGTGTAACTTTGCTATTGAATTCCTTAAAAATGAAGTGCATCCATGGCCTTGTTTTATAGCACCTCTTTGAGGTATTGTGC
>JASDQU010221482.1:0-13694 GCA_032191745.1 Picea mariana
TGTCACTTTTGAACCTTGATTTTGAGGTGGTTCTACTAGACAATCTTTCTTCTATTGTATCTCCCAAGTTTCGGCCCTTCTGGGTATGAAAATTTCTTTTATGTAGTTCTCTGATATTTCTTCTCTGCAATGCCACAAGTCTGATCAAAATTGGATGTGCCAAGTGGAATTTACGGTAACTTCCCCACAACTTGTTGATTTTTGGCCTTTCTAGGAGATCTCACTTGTATAGCGTTCCCCGCGCAACATAATTGATATAAAATTCTAAAACTCATACCAGAAATACTACAGATTGTCCACTATCCAATGAAACCAGTCTCACTCAATTTGGATGCTCTAGGAATAAGTTAGGATTGTTTTACCTGGAACACCTTCTTGAGACTAGTCAGATACCCTATCTTCCACAGAGTGTATCTACAAATGTAATATGACCCAAAAGCCAAAATTTTTACCACAAATACCTTACTAATTTTTGTGAATATCCTTTGGATTTGAGGGTCTGAAATGTTACAGAAATATATTTATAGAGAAAATTCCACAATGGATCAGTTCAGGATGATTCCATAACCCTATCTTGCACATGTTGTATCTCTGAAAGTATAAGGCCTCAGGAGATGAAATGTTAACCCAACGTACCTTGATCCGTCTACTAAATATCCTCCAAGCCATTCCTTCTTAAACATTGTAGAAAAAATGTTATAGCAAAAATTCCAATGTGTCTTAGATGTAGGAGTGAATCCCCAAGACCTTGAGCTTTGATACCATATGTTAAGAACCAAATATCAATATAGCATAGAAAAACCTTAGAATAATTACTCAACGCCTTGAAAAAGAGATAATTCCAGATAATAAGCCTCTTCGAGGGGGAAACCTCCTTTTACCGCAAATAAATGTTCAAGTACAAGATGATTCCAAATGAAAATGTCTCCTTGGTATATATAGGAGACTAGGAGGTATAATTACAACTAGTGGAATAAAGTCGACATAAATAAAATAACATTACTAATGTAATATGCCCCAATTAAGGGGTAATGAGCCAATATTAGGGCTTAACAATTAGAGAGATATAGCATAGGGTAAAACCTTGTCTGTAGGCACTCTGAAAACCCTGACCCTTGAGGAAAAAATAGGATAGAACAAGAATAGACAAGATCTATTGTCATGCAACTTAGTCGTCTACATTTAGTTTGCGAAATTACGACATATTTCTTCCTATTAAGAATTTGGGCATATCACCACTACAATGTTATTCAGTTTGGAGTATAACTCCGTAGGAGTAAAAAAAGAAAAAAGAAAAAAGAAGTCTAGGGATTAATTGCACCCTTATTTGATACGTATCCCATTGGACTTCTATTTTTGTTCCAATTGCATTCATACCTATCATTTTTCAATAATTGTTTCTCTGTGGTCCTTATCCTCTTCTTCCCCCCTTATTTTAGACCTATCCCATTGGATTCCCCTCTTCATACTGATCATCATGATACCCTTCACACGTAACCCATTTTTTTGTGGTCCCACCCATCCCTTTCTAGTTCCCCCCTTCATCATGGCCCAGACTCGTAGCCAAGACATTGAAGCTTGCCTCAATGCCTTGTCATCTAATTTCTTAGAGGCCCAGAAGGAAGTGCAAAAAATCAATGTCAATATTACCTAATCCAGATTATTTTGAGAATTAAATGAAGGAAGATATATAAAAATGAAATATATAGATATATTTCAATAAACACAGAAATACCGTAATGCACAATTTTTATTAATGAGAGAACGTACATAAATTGTAAAATTACAGAGTTAATGACTAGCTAGAATGGTGACAACATATCTTTGAGAAGAGATGTGATGGTTACACTCATTCAAAAGAATATGATGATCATTACAATGATGCTCTAGAGGCATTTTTAACATAAATAAAATCCAAAACCCTAACCCTGGAAGATGAAACACCAAAAGGTTTGCGGGCCCCGATGGGAGTAGTTGGTACGTCAACTTCCTAAGGGCATAACGTTTGCGTATGATATATGTTTGGGGCATACGATAGCTCGTTTGAAAGTTTTGTCCAAGGACTACACATTTGTCTATCATACTCTAGCTAAATTCTATAGTGTGACTATAGAGGGCCCAAAATATTTGTTTAAGGCCTCAAAATGACCCCGAAAATTTAGGACCCAAAAAGCTATAGAAAAGCTACCAAGGTGGAAACCCCTGTTTTGAGATAGTGGAATAGGTGGGTGATCACCGATTTCCACCTGGATCATTATCACCGTCAATAAAAAATGCATTCCACCATAGATGCAAAAATGGAAACCTTAAAACATGACCTCTCTACCCATATTGAATCCTTCACTTCCCAAATCCACGCCAAGATGAATATTATGGGAGACCTTACCTCATATGATCAACCTTTGTACCCTAAAGGTGATACTTCCTCTAATTCCGATACTTTTCATTCCCATCACTTTCAACGTGACCTACGCCTTCCTTGAGTGGATGTGAACAAATTTGATGGCTCATATTCCACCGATTGGGTAACTCAAATGGAATATTATTTCTCTTTGTACTACATTATTGATGAGTTGGAAAAAATTTGGTATGGTGTTCTCCATCTCGATCAACACTGTTGGAAATCATGGAAATGGAGAAAAAATCCTTGCCAAAGGTATGTGTCCTAGACATAATTATTTGTAGAGATTTATGAATGATTTGACACTGACATCGACCATTTAGGTCGTTTGAAATTTTTTTAATAATCTGGCACAATGGAAGACTTTATACCTACTTTTGAGTGCTTGTGTTTCCACACGGAGGGCATGTCTGATGATTTTTTTTTTATAATGATTTATTAGTGGCCTCAAGGATGGGATCTATTACCACGTCCTCATGTTCTTCCCCCAGAATTGGGTGGAAGCTACTAAAATAGCTAAGGAATCACAATAAATTGTCTCTTATCAAACCAGAAAACCCTCCTTTATTCCTTGCCCTAAACCAGACACTCTTGGCCCTCCTTCCACTCCACTGAAGATCCATAAATTGACCCAGGCATAAATGGTTGAAGGCCAAATCAAGGGCCTTTTTTATAGCTGTGATGACAAATATTTTCATGGGCACAAATGTAAATGGCCATCTCTGAGGATGTTTCTGAAGACGATGTTGAGGCTCCCCCTATGGCCAATTCATCTGAACCCACTAACATTACTCCACCCTCGGACCCCCCAGAAGTCAAACCAATCATTTTCTTGAATGCTCTCACTAGATTCTTTGCTCCCCAAACCCTCAAGCTAATTCGTTACATTAAGCATCAGAAGGTCATTATCCTAATTGATAGTGGAAACACCAATAATTTTATTCATTGTCACATTTCCCAAGACGATAATTGTTATATTCGTGCAGTGGAAAACTTTCAAATCATGATTTCCAATGGAGGGTCCATGAAATGTGGGGGGCGTTATGAATATGTGTGTCTCCAAATTGATTACTACAACATGAAATATCATATGTTTTCTAGTGACATGGGTGGTTGTCACATTTATATGGGTATCGAATGGTTAAGGGATCTTGGCCCCATTCTAATGTATTTTAAGGAATTCACCATGCAATTCAACCAGGAGGGCCAATAGTATAAGTTCCAAGGAATCACAACAGGTTCCCTTGAGATCATCAGTTCCCATCGCATGGAAAAGCTCCTAAAAAAGGTCATTATGGAATTATTGCACAACTCCATTCCATTCAAGCTACTGAGACACTCTTTGTGCATCCTGACCTCCAATCCATCCTCTCTAAACATCAAGCTACTTTTTCCACTCCCCAGGGACTTCCCCTTCCCGTGGTGTTCATGATCATTCCATTCCCCTCGTCCCTGACAACCTTCCTCCCAATGTTTGTCCCTATCGTCATCCCTTTGCCCAGAAAGATGAAATTGAGAAAATTGTTCAAGAATTTGTCACCACAGGTGTTATCTATCCTAGTACTAGCCTCTATTCTTCTCATGTGGTCATGGTACTTAAGAAATAAGGTTATTGGCACATGTGTCCTAACTTTCTCACCCTCAACAAACTCACCATCAAAGACAAATTTCCCATTCATGTCATTGATGATCTCTTGGATGAATTAGGTGGTGCCAAGTACTTTACTAAAATTGATCTTAGTTATGGCTACCACCAGATACATATGAAAGAAGAAGACATTCCTAAGATTGGATTTTGAACTCATGAGGGCCACTATGAGTTCTTGGACATGCCCTTTAGTTTTTGTAATCATCCCTCCACTTTCCAAAGCCTCATGAATCATGTCTTCCATCCTTTTATCCATCCTTTTGTCTTATTTTTCTTTGATTATATTCTCATCTATAGTAAAACATGGAAAACCCATATTTCTCATGTGGATCGAGTTCTTCATCTACTCTCTCAGCACCAAATGTTGCTCAAACAATATAAATGTTCTTTTGGATCTTAGGAAGTGGAGTACCTGGTTCATATTGTTGGAAAGGATGGTGTCAGGGTGGATTCTAAGAAAATTGAAGCTATGAAAGATTGGCCTCGCCCTAAGAATATCAAAAGCTGGCATGGTTTTATGGGTTTAACAGGATAATATCACAAGTTTTTTAAGAATTATGGAAAAATTGCAGCCCCTCTCACTGCTCTCCTTAAAAAGAATGCTTTCACTTCGACTCCAATACCTGATAATTCCTTCCAAGCCTTAAAGGAGGCTATGTGCACCACTCTTGTCCTAGCCCTTCCTGACTTCACGAATACCTTTGTCTTGGACTATGATGCTTTAGGGAAAGGAATTGGAGTAGTCCTTATGGAAGATGACCATCCTTTGGCCTTTACCAACAAACAACTGTCAGAGCAAAATTTGGGCCAATCAATCTATGAAAAGGAAATGTTGTCTATTTTGCATGCCATGGATCTATGGCACCCTTATCTATTGGGGAAACACTTCCAAATTAATATAGATCATAAAATCCTCAAGTTTTTTTTGGAGAAATGTCTTTCATCCCCAGAGAAACAAAAATGGGTGACTAAGTTATTTGGATATGATTATGAGATCATTTACAAGAAAGGAAAAGACAATGTGGTTGTTGACGTTTTTTTAAGAAAATATGAAGATGAAGGGTCCATAATTTCCCTCTCCTTCATTGTACCATGTTGGCTCCAAGCTGTCCTCCAAGAATGGTTGAAAGATCCCAAAATTTTGCGTCTAATCCAACAATTGCAAGCCAATTCTCTATTTTCCCTAGGGTAATCTTGCCACAATGATGATCTTCACTACAAAGGTTGTTTGTATTTAAGTAAACAGTCACAACTTAAATCCATGTTTCTTTATGAGATTCATTCTACACCTACAACTGATCACTCAGGGTTTACCAAAGCCTATGATAGGTTCAATCGTTCTTTTTTCTGGGATGGTATGAAACAGGGCGTCTTCACTTTTGTGGTAGAATTTGATTTATGTCAATGCAACAAGAGAGAAAAGTCAAAACCCCTGGAACACTACAACTGCTTCTGATTCCACCCACTATTTAGAGGGATATCTCTATGGATTTCATTTTGAGATTACCTAAATCGAGCAATAAGTCAATCATCATGGTGGTAATTGAACGTCTTTCCAAATATGCTCATTTATGTGCTCTTCAACACCCATTTACCACCTCCACTATGGATCAACTTTTCATGGATCATATATTCAAGCTTCATGGCATGCCTCATTCTATTGTTTCTTACCGAGATCCCACTTTCACGAGCAATTTTTGGAAATAATTGTTTAGGATATAGGGAATACAATTGAATCTCAACAAATCCTATCATCCTTAGACTGATGGCCAAACTGAAGTCATCAAAAAGTGTTTGGAAACATATTTGAGGTGTTTTGCATATGAGAGGAATAATCAATGGGCTCAATGGTTACCACTCATTGAATGGTGATACAAAACCTCTTAACATACAACTACTCGCATGACTCCTTTTTCAGCAATATATGGGAAAAAGACACCTTTCATTCTCTCATACATGGTAGGTGTCTCAAAGGCTCAGGAAATTGAACAAACTATTATAGTTTGAGAGGCTATTCTGTGTTCCTTCAAAGAAAATTTTCTAATGGCTCAGAATCACATGAAGAGAAAATCATATCAAGGTCATTCTGAACATCAATTTGTTGAAGGGGACCAAGTGTTTCTTCGACTACAACCTTATCAGAAAAATTCACTCAAGGTTGAACATTGTCAGAAACTTACGCCTAAATTTTACGGTCCTTATACAGTTCTCAAGCACCTGGGACTAGTCACCTACCAGTTATCCTTGCCAAGTCATTCTAAGATCCATCTAGTTTTTCATGTCTCATTCTTAAAGAAGGTGATTGAAACTAAGTGTCAAACTCAAACCAATCTCCCCGAGTTGGATGAATAAGGCTCCATCTGGTTGTAGCCATAAGAATTATTGGACCAGCGTGAGCGTCATCTCTATCATCGCACCATCAAGGAAGTGTTATTACAATGGAAATACACAACTCCAACAGATTCCACCTGGGAGCCATTATCATTCTGTAGCAATTTCCTCATCTCACGCCTTGAGGACAAGACTGTTTTTAAGGGAGAGGGCATGTTAGGGACCTAACATCCCTAACCCTTCATGTAGGTAGAATAATATATTTTCCATATAATAAAGGAAAATATTAATAAGGCCTGATAATAATGAAGAATAAGTCAAATGTAAGAAGACCTAATAGAAGATTCCACTTCTAGAAGATCTTCTTCTAGATTGTTTTTGTGGTAGATAGATTTAATATAAATAGAAGTCAAGGGAATGAGAATTTTTTTCTTGATAATTATTGTAATAGAGCGTTGCTCTGCTGGAGGTTTCCACCTCAAAGAGGGAAGTGAACATTTTTTCCTATCAATAAAGGTATTATTCTGGTGACGTGGTTTCATCTATTGTGTTGTTTCGTTGTTATTCTCTGTAGTATTTCTGTTTCTTTTATATTATAATAGATATGGTACCTAACATGGGTTAATATTTTAGCATTTCAAGGGTTAATAAGGATATATTAGGGATTAGTGGTTAAGGATTTAGGGGTTAAGGTGGGTTTATGGGTTTAGGTCCTAGCTGGAATTAGAGGTTAATGGGATTTTAGGGAGTAGGGGTTTAAGGTTTAGGGTTAGGGATTAAGGGGTTAGGTTGGGTTATAGGTTTTTAAACATAAATCACTAGTGGAAAGTGTAGATGCCACACTAGTTGAATGTCATATTTGTCAATAAGAGGACAATAAAGGAGATATGGAGATTCCATGTTCATGTCCTGGCACCTTGAAGGTACAGGGTTTAGGGGGATAGATAAGGGTGGTTTATGTTTTGTCGTGTTTGTTGAATGAATGGTTTATGGGTGTCAAATATGTATTTTATCATTAAATTTTTGATCCAAAACATGTGTTTTTTCACTCCATAGTATTCCCATGACAGGAAATGCATCGAGCATTGGTCCCAACAAAAAGGAGATTCCATATGTGAATTGTGCTACTGGGTTTCATGATTTTTTATTTGTCTATTTTTGTATTAATCAACATTACAACATATATATTATTTCTATCATTATTATCCTCCACTAATTTTTTGAATTGGAAATGCAGTCATAATTATTTGTTCCTTCATCCAATTTGGTCTTAGAGCTTAATTAAAAAAGTAACATAGGGATATTTTCATTTTTTTACTTACATAGGGATATGTTTGAGAAATATTTGTAGAGTTTTTAATTCCTCTTTTGATATTGGTACCGACACCCTGTTTGAGAATTATTTGTAGAGATGCTAATTCCTCTTTTATATTGGTAATTGTTTCATTTTTAAACATTTTGAAGATCAATTCCAGTTCCTAGTAATGTCAACATTTTTTTTAAAATCACTAATGGAAAGTGAAAATCCCACACTAGTTGAATGTCATATTTGATAGGAAGAGGACAATAAAGGAAATATGGAGATTCCATGTTCCTGTTCTGGCACCTTGAAAGGTTAATACTTATAAGCATTAGGGGTCATAAGAACAATAAAGGAAATATGGAGATTCATGTTCATGTTCTCTGTTTTCCTATATTATATTTGTAAACATCTGGATTGTTTTAATATTTTTTATATACAATAATATTACTTCATTTTTTGTAATTATAAAGGAACGATGCCTAGGGGCATTACCCGTGGAGGAATACGTGGTTTTAAAATCACCTGTTCCAGAACATGGAGCGAATATTGAAGATCAAGTTAATGATCCTATGGAAGAAGATGATGATGCTAATAACACAGTTGAAGAATATGAGACAAATATATTGATCCATGAGACATTTAATAATTCTCGACTGGATGATCATGATGACCAAATTGATGGTGTTTTTGATATACTTGTACTTGAAAAGGAAATTCAACCTCTTTATGAAGTCTCCAAAACAATTCTCCTCTCTTCTATAATGTTTCTCGTGTATGAATGGTTTGTCAAACACTTGTGTCATACAACTGCTAAGGTATGTAATATATTTTTTCAAACTTAGTAAATTATGATAAAGGTTTTCTTTTTTCCTCTATTTTTATTGTTATTTGATCATCTGTAAAATTTGGATGCAATATGTATGATCAATATTCTTTACATTAACCAATATTGATTTTTTATGTTGTAGATTATTAGGTGATTTTTTTTTTACCACTGTCAAATGTTTTATATTGCACATACCAAGACTTACATGCCATAATGAAAGATACTGGAATGGAGTATCAAGCTATTCATGCTTGTCTAGATGATCATATTCTATATTATGGAGAACATGTGTCAAAAGAATAATGCTTGAAATGTCAAATTAGTATATATTGAATCAATCAAGTAACAAAAAAGGTGCCTCACAAGGTTCTTCGTTATATTCCTATAATTCCACGTTTGAGACGATTGTTTAGGTGAAAATAGAATAATTTATGGATTACCATGCAAAGAACAGAAGTAAAGATGGTGTTCTTCAAATTCCTGTGGATGGATCTGTATTTAAGAAGATAGAGGAAATATGGCCACATTTTGAAGACGGACCTCGTAATATTAGGATTTCATTGTAGTCGACGATGTCAATCCATTTGGAGAGCTCAGATCTACATACTCAGTGTGGCATGTTTTTTTTATCAACAATAACCTTCCTCCATGGATGCCAATAAAGNGTCTTATATTTTTTTGTTGACTCATATATGTTCAATTATGTCTTATAATTGTGTTTTATATTTTTTATTAGGTAAGTACCAATTCAAATATATGAGTGTATATATTGAGCCTCTTATCGACGAGTTACTAAAGTTATGGAAGGGCATCACTATGTATGATATATATAGACCAGTAGGTACACAAAGGGAATTTAAATTCCATGCAATGCTTGTATGAACAATTTAGGATTCTCTAGGGATAACACATTTTTGTGGTATGTTATAACATTATAGTGCACTTTAATAGTGTTTAATTTTATGAAGTTCATATCACACATGTTTTTTTATATAATACCTTCATTAAACATACTTCGAATAATTGATATAAATTTAATCCATCTCTTGCAGGTCTTCAAACAAAGGGTAAATTTCCATGTCCAGTTTGTGGTCCTAAGATGAAATATCATTGCTCAAGAAGTTTAGGAAAGGAGGTGTTTGATGAGTATAGACACTTCCTCTCTACTAACCATAGGTATTGAAGTACCGAGAAACATCTTTTCAATGGGAAAGAAGAGACTAGATTAAACCACCGAGAATGGAACCTTGTATATGGAAGTTATAGAAATCATTAAGGTATATTGGATCAAATCATCTGTATCATACCTGGAATTTCTTATTTTATATTTTTATTGCATTTTGTTCATTGTACTAATTGAAGAGTATTGTTGTAATATCTTTAATTTATATGCTTCACCTTGAAGGTCGTCATGAAGGAATTAATAATGGGGTGATTCCATGAGGAATGAAAATTTATTCCATACAATTCAGTAGGCTCCCCTACTATGAGCAGCTAAATTTTTTTCATTTGTTTGATAAAATGCACATCGGGAAGAATGTAACATAAACGTTATGGCGAATCTTAGATGGAAGGAGTGATAAATATTTTTTTTTGAATATTTGTAATGACAATAAGGATGACAATCATTCAATGCAAAGTGTTATTCATTCAAATAGTGATTCATATGGAATAAATATAAGTTCCCTTCCATGGTTATTGACAGAGAAACAAAGCAAGGATGTAAAAGAGGTTATTGAAAAAATTTGGGGGCTAAGGCATGGTGGTGAGATGATATGCATTGGCGCTTGGAAGTTTTGAGGTGTTTGAGGCTATGACCATGAAGGAAGACATTTGGATTCTTGAAATGTGTCTTTGGGAAACCTTACTACCCTCCTACATCACCAATGACCTTCTCCTAGTGCCAAAACGTCCCCTAAAGGGGTGACGTCCATGTAAATTAGGGTTTTATTTGTGCAAAAGTGAAATTTTAAATGAATTGTTTAATAACTCTTTGTTAAGGGGGAAAGATTAGGGTTGAAAGATTAGGGTTGTTGACCCCTAATCTTGTGGTTTACCCCTTAATTTGTGGACAATTCACCTTAGTGAAATTTTGTATAAATAAGAGATCATAAGATCTCATTTTAACATAACTTTCCCTCATGGTGAGAAGTATTGATCTGAAATTTTCGTTATATT
This sequence comes from Picea mariana, assembly GCA_032191745.1. NCBI lineage: Eukaryota > Viridiplantae > Streptophyta > Pinopsida > Pinales > Pinaceae > Picea > Picea mariana. The sequence continues at coordinate 10,688 of JASDQU010221482.1, forward strand.
TGGCTCTATTAGTCTCTTGTGCACTTGTTTATGACTATTCTAATGAATGGTTTATGGAGGAGTGAGGTGCTAGCCATGGATGATGTTTTTCTAGCTTTTATGGTGGATTATCTTAGCATCTTTCTTTATTTTGGTATGGTCTTCTACTCGTATGTTATCATTATTTCCAAGTCAAGGATTGTTGTGCTAGGAGATAGGTGGAAAGTATAAGGGAATACACCCCTACAATATTCGTCATCATTTCATTGCTTCACCTTATTGATTAAACAAGGGTTTTCTAAGAGAAGTATAAAGACATACACCCTCTTAGCTTAAAGCCTAGCTAGAGAAGCTTTCCTTGGGAAGTAAAAGGGATTACACCCCAAAGGAGGTCGATTCTCTAGCTCTTACTTAATTTGACTCCATTAACCAATAGTAAAGGAGCTAGTCATATATTTTTTGCAATGGAGATATAAAATCATTGCCTTGGGAAACGGAAATTTTGATTTTTTGAAAGGCTTCTTGCTTGAAGTTGGTTTTCCTCATTGAGAGGAGTCTTCCCCTACTACAGAATCCCCTCTCTCCTACTAATATAATTTTTGTTACAAACTTTAATCTACATCCATTAGGGCTGCATAACCCTATCTACTAACACTCTCTTAACTCCTAAACTAACCCTAGACTAGCTCTCTAATTTTGCTCACTTACTCTACTAACTAGGGCACACCTTTTGGGATAGTTCTTGGCACTTTTCAATGGTTAATTTTGTTGTTGCATGCCATTTAATGCTACAGATATAATGATGAAAGTTTATGCAGAAAATATATTGTTATAACAGATTGCTTTATTTATCCTTAAACTGCCATTTTTCAGTCATACTTGATTACCATACTCATTGATAATATTCTTTACTGATATTTTGTTTTACATGCGGATTTGAATGTCTTACTTCCTGATATAAACTGTCATATATTGATGAACATTAGGGACATAAATCTTAACTTGTTGATCCATACTAACATATATCATTGCAAGTTGGATTTTCTTGTGTCTCGGGCAAGTACAATCATTTCGAAGAACTCCTATACCTTTGGGGAAACAATCACTTGAACTGCAAATCATCTCTTCCCACCTTTCACTCCACTTAGACTTAAATTCTAGGGGATTCACTTACATCTCTATCCATATCCATCTCAATCCCCCCAGGGTCACCAGGATTGCCTCCCTAGAGTGACCTAGTCACCCTTGGTGCGAGACCTACATCGAGGTTACACTGGGTGTAGGATTCCCAAGTTGTAGCACTTGATTTGTGTTTGGGTCAGTATTTTCCTAACCTACAACTTGCACTATAACAATTTTTATGATCTCAAAAATATTTTATTCAACATTTATATAATTTGTATTGCAATTGCATATTCCTTACAACTTTAAGAGTTTGCGTACTTTGTACATTAATTTTAATTACAACTCAAACAATGACAATTATAATACTATGTTTCGATCATAGCCTAAGTGTGCAGAATGATTAATAACATTCGGTTTTTGTTCCATATCTATAATCAATCACCTTCCTTTAAATTGAAAATCAAGATAGTAGTCTTGTTTTTGATGTTTGGTAGTTTTATATGGGAGATATACTCCTACAAATGATCTAAGACTTGTTGGTTTTCAAAGTGTGTGTGAGTGATTGGATCAATCCTCATATTTAGTCTCTTTCTCTTTTTTGTTTGTCATTTAAATACCTTTAATTACAGGTAGTTTCAAATTTCATTAGAGTTATATTCTCTTACATGCTTTGTTTCCATAGATGTGTTGATTAAGGTTGGATGTCATTTATGTCAACCCTTGAAGAAAGCCCCGTAGCACAAAGGTTTGGGTAATGGTCCCAAGATTGTTTGATGTAAAGATGACTCATTATTGTCTTGTCATGGTTGATAATAAGCAAAGATGGATGAACTCCAAAGTGGTCCCCTTATGGTGAAATCCCTCATGGGAAGACGCTTTGTGGAGTAAGAGAACCCATGCTTAGTTGTGGAATAATGAGTTGAAGGATAGTGAAATATCCAGGGAAACTATCCTAGATGGATAGTTCCTATTATGCCATTTCTGGTGGTATGTGGAACATCACGTAACTCCTCACGGTTAGAGAGTTATGACCATACGAAGTTGGAGAACCCCTCATAAGTCTTATAGAATCCCCCAAGGGTCAAAGTGCTTTGCAAAAGAAATTATTTTAAATGAAGAAGCCCTAAAATAAGGAAAGTGTAAGGCTACATAAAGATATAAATAAGAGGCAAAGCTCACTGATTAAACACACACTTGTACATATTGTATATCTATTTTCTTNACTTGTGGATACATCTGAAGTGGTGAACGTCTGAGGTAGCATGAAGAGTTGACGGAGAAATTCTTGGATTCACAGAAAACCCTATTTTCTGAGGCATACATGAGTTGTCTGTGTATAGGGTGTGTATACATTGAAGGTATACGTAGGCTAGCTGTGTATAGGGTGAGTATGTACATTGGTTGACTGTGTATAGGGTGAGTATATGTTGATAAAGCCATGAAACTTGAGAATATGAAGGTGAAGAGGTTCTAGATTCTGAGATCAAGCTCCCAAGAAGGTCTAGAGTGCTCAGATACATCAGATCCATCCATTGGTTCAAAAGGTATGTCTTATTTCTATGAATAGTTGGATTTTGACGTATGCATGAGGAATGGCAATGGGGATTTGAGGATTCTCCTTAGAGAGACTAGTGTCTACATGGGATCTTCTGTATAAGTCATATCTACATAAATACAATATTAGTATATTTATCATTGATACTTCTTATTGAGTCACATATTGTATTTCTTTGCATATGGCTAAGAGTTTTTATGGTACATGGTTGATATCTTGTATTTATTGATGTATTGAGAAATTGAATATCATAAAGGGGTTGATGGCTAAGATCATGTGAGGGATATTATACTTGTTCATGATTACACATACCTATATGGCACATGACTAGAGAGAGACATACTTTCC
>JASDQU010221485.1:0-12172 GCA_032191745.1 Picea mariana
AAAGAGGTTTTCTCCCTTTATGGGTTTCCTCATGAAAATCTGTCTCTGTGTATACCTTATGTGTGACTGATGCTTTTTACTTTTACTGTCCATATGCTGTATAATGTTGATGATCACTTGAAGAAAGATTAAGAATATTTTAATAGAGTTAATATTGTTTAATCTCAAAGACAACTGATTCACCCCCCCCCTCTCAGTTGTATTAGTAATTTCAGCAATGGATTACCGTTGAACTAGTAACTCCAAACCCCCCAGGAGCTGACGTACAAGAAATTGTTTGTCAATCTCTCCTAAGGACGCACAATGCTTTGGCCCATATCAGACAACCAGGTCGACCTTTGAATCAACCATTAGACATCTATGATATTAGGGAGAACCTTGAAGGTATTGATCTTACCCTAAACCCTACGGATCCAGATCACATCCTCACTCTTGTAGCAGAAGGATCTGGTATTCCACCATCACCACCCCCTTCATCTCCTTCTTCTTCTGGAGAAGAATCATAAAAAAAAGACAGTTCTTCATCTCAGCCTTCAACACCAGCCACACCTATGGCCAATCTGAACAATCCCTCCAGGCCTTGGCTCGATCAAGAGGTAGTGACCATACCTGGGCCCCAACATCCTTTGCCTAAACATCCAGAGAAGTGGCTCCCTAAATTTGATCCAGATTCCAAGCAGATCGTTGAAGATCATATCAAAAAATTCATGATAGCTATTAGGTTCCATAGTGTTGAACACGAATACGTAGTATGTAGACTTTTTCCGTACACCTTTGAAGGAAATGCCTCTACCTGGTACTTTTCCCAACAACCCCACACCATTGTGTCATGGGATAGATTCGAATCCTGTTTCCTTGAGAAATTCGGAGATGACAAATCTCCTAAAGTCCTAGTCATGGAACTCTCTTGTTTAAAGATGAACCCCAAAGAAAATATAAAAGACTTTAATCAAAGGTTCCAAACATTAAAGAATCGAATCCCCACAGACTCAATGCCTGCTGAAAATCTTATCGTCGCATATTACACGAAATCCCTACACCAAAACATAGAAATTTGGGTAAAAGGGTCTAGGAAAGCCACATTATTAGAAGCCTTTGAAGAGGTGAGTCAAATCGAGAAAGATATTCTTATCCTAAAAGACAATATCTGTAACGAGGCAAAGACTACTTCATCCTCCAAGAAGAAAATCGAAATTCTTCCTAGACCTCCCCAAAACAAAACTCAATCAGATGGTTCGGATCTAGAAAGTTTATAGAAGGTCATTTAGAAGCTATCTAATCAGGTTATAGATTTTAGAAGATTGGCTGAAGAAGCTTATTCAAGCAAAGGGCCTTACAAACCCCCTTTTAGAAAGCATTTTTCCACAAACCGGCCTAACTCAAATTCTGAAGGCCTGAATCTAGAAAGCTTACAGTTTGCTATTCAGACGATTCTAGAGGCACACGATGACTTGATTCCTCCTGAGATTCCTGAAGACGTGGCTGAACAAGAGATAGTGGAAGAGGATGAATCCTCTCCCAAAATTTTCGGGCATTTCTTGGATAGAATTTTGCAAGCTAATTTTGAAATAGTGCATCCTTACAATACTAGGAGTAAGACATCAAATAAATCTTTTTCTAAAATCGGAACTAATGCACCTCAAAAACAGTCTAAGCCAATTGAAACTAAAGAGAATTTAGCAACTCCAAGTTTAGAGTATGATTTGATTGAGGATCTCAAAAAACTTAGAGCTAATATTTCTATTTACAAATTATTGAAATTTCCTTTTCTTCTGCAAAAGATGCTGCAGAATATTGCAGAAAACAGCACAAGCAACAATCCGAACAACAACAAATTTGCAGAAAACAACCCCAAAACACCTCAAAGGGTCTTCGTTAAAATGACGCTAGAGTCTTCTGATAAAAGAGACCTTGCTGTAAAAAGTGTAAAAAAAGTAGATAAACTAGTTTCAGGGGTTGCGACTAAAAAACAACAAACTTCTGTTGTTAATACTCGCAGAAATGTCCCACTCTTTTTGTTGACTTTTGAAATTTTTAATAGGAATGTACATAACTGTATGGTAGATTCAGGTGCATCATCAAACGTAATGCCTTGGTCTGTCTGCCAAAAAAATAATGCCGAAGTTCAACCTTCTAGCCTGAAAATTATTCGGCTTGATTGAACTAGTGTTAAAGTAATAGGTGAATTAAAAAATGTGCTTATCAGATTATCATCTAATCCTAAATTCTATCAAGTTATTGATATTAGTGTCGTTGATATCCCCGAAGTATATGGATTGTTTTTAAGTAGAGATTGGTCCGAATAGATACATGGTTATTTTGCGACAGATTGGTCTCACTTGTGGCTGCCTGATAATGGAAAGCCTAATAGAATCAAGGTCAATCGTGAGCGTTATATCAAGTTCACGGTAACCGATTTAAATGATCCTAATGAACCATTTATTGCTTCCACCAATTCACCTGAAATACAGGGGATGGACACTTTTTTTGGCAATTTCATGGCTGAAACTTCTACCATTATTGACCTAGAACAACAGTTCGAAATTATGACATGCACACAGTCAACAACCCTCTCTCAGTGGTCACATGCACCTGACGAAAATCAAATCTGGTCTCTTTATTTCGATGGATCTAAATCTAAGGAAGGAGTTGGTGTAGGGTGTGTGCTCATTGATCCAACAGGTAACAAAACTTTGATCGCTTGCCGCTTAGAATTTGAATGCACAAACAATACGGCCGAATACGAGGCACTCCTGCAAGGTCTCAGAAAAACACTAGATTTGAGGATTCAAAATTTGACAGTCTTTGGTGATTCATAAATTGTGGTTAGACAGGTAAAAAATTCTATTCACTGTTTATCTCCACACCTGAAAAGCTATCAAATTGAGGTATGGAATTTAATGAACAAATTTTTTGCATTTAACATTAATTCTATTCTAAGATTGAATAATTTTGAGGCTGATTTGTTAGCTAATGTTGCCTCCAAACTTTTTCTTGTAGAAGGCCTTTCTCCAAATGCATTTTTTGTCGAGTTGTTGTTCAGACCATCTGTCCCAAACAACATTACAAATTGGAGAGTCTTCGATGATGATCAACAGATCATCAGTGTTCTGCACATGGAAGAAACTTTTTAAGGCACATTTATCGATGAAGGTACCCACGACGAATACCTTCACAATTTTATGGTAATACCAGATCTAAGATCCCCAGAATCCACATCAGATATGGTGAACTCTATCCCAAAATCTGTGGTTAGAATAGAAATATTTTATGATCTTCATGAAAAATTTAGAAAATCAGTGAATTGTAAAATGAATAATTCTTCCTTGACACGTGAAAAAGTAAATTTAGGAACTAAAGATTACCCACAGTGCATCAATTTGGGGTTGGGATGTTCTGAGCAAGAAAAGATAGCATTTATTAAGTTGTTTAAGAAATTTAAAGATGTCTTTGCTTGGACATACGATGATCTAAAGACCTTTGATCCTAACATCATACAACACATTATTCCCATGAAACCCCAGACCCAACCTTTTCAACAAAAGTTAAGAAATATGCACCCAAAACTTGAACCAACAGTCAAGAAAGAATTAAAAAAATTCTTGAATGCTAAAATAATCTTCTTGGTAAGACATACACAGTGGGTCTCAAACTTGTCCCTGTAAGGAAGAAGAGTGGTGAAATCCGACTATGTGTCAATTTCTGAAATTTAAACTGAGCGTCTGATAAAGACAACTACCCTGTTCCTCCCATGGAACAAATCCTCCAACAAGTATCTGGTTCTGAAATATTATCGTTGCTGGATGGCTTTTCAGGGTATAACCAAGTTCTTATGTCTCCCCCAGACCAGCTGAAAACCACTTTCCGTACTCCATGGGGTACCTATGCTTATAGGAAAATGCCCTTTGGGCTCATAAATGCCGGTGCCACCTTTCAGAGAGTGATGGATATCTCTTTCCATGGCTTAATCAATCAATCTATAGTAGTTTATCTAGATGATGTCACTGTCTTCTCAAAGAATAAAGGAGATCATATAGCTCATCTAAGATCTGTTCTACAATGATGTCATAAGTACGACATTTCTTTAAATCCTAAAAAATATTTCTTTGAAGTAGAACAAGGTAAGCTACTCGGTTTCATTGTATCCAATGAAGGGATCATTATTGACCCCGAAAGGACCCAAGTCATTTCAAAACTACCCCCTCCCTCTTCCAAAAAGTCCATGCAATATTTCTTAGGTCAGATAAACTTTGTTAGAAGGTTCGTCCCCATCTTTTCACAAATGGTCAGACCATTACAAAATTTAATAAAAAAGGATGTACAGTACCATTGGGGACCTCTAGAAAGTCAAGCTTTTGACTCGATAAAAAAAGATATAGTAGACGCTCCTTCCTTAATGAGCCCTGATTTTTCGCGAGATTTCACTCTCTACACGTTTGCCTCTGATCGGTCTTATGCTGCTGTCCTAACCCAAAAGAATGCTGAAAACAATGAAGTCCCAATTGTCTTTATGAGCTCAGCCTCAGGGATGATTTTAAGGATGGAAATTTATTTTAAAATATAGAAACCTTGGCGAATATCACTAATCCTTCATATGGAAACTAAAATTTTTTGGCGATATGTTTTTAAAAATATTCAAATTTCTAAGTATTTTATATAGTTTTTAAAAATTTTTGGCGATTTTTAAGGTAAAATAATTTTATCCTATAGAATTTGGGCAAATCATTTTTAAAATAGCAAATCTCATTTTTGGAAAAACCATGGAAAATTAGCCCATGAGCGAAATTTAGCCCCTAAAATCATCTATGCTCAGCCTTTAAGGGAGAAGAACTTAATTAGCCAACAGTAGATCAACAGGATTATGTTGTTTTTAAAGAAGTAAAACACTTTCGATCTTATCTACTGAAATATAGGACGAAAATCATTGTCCCTTACCCTGCCGTCAGAAATTTGTTAGTACAAAAAGAACTAGGTGAAAAAAGGGCAAACTGGGTCACATCCTTACAAGAATATGACTTAGAAATTACCCCAGCACAAATTTTTAGAAGCCAAGGTTTATGTAAATTGGTTGTTGATTCAGCTATAGGACAGCAGAATCAACACAATCAAAATCAATTTGCTGTGCACAAAACCTTACTAGTCCTTGGTATCATGACATCAAGTTTTATCTAATACACAGATCTTCTCCCCGTCACCTTGATCCAAAACAGAGGAGAGCACTGAGATTAAAATCTACTTCTTTTTAGCTGGTAAACGGTATTTTGTTTCGCCAAAATTTCGATGGAATACTTATGCATTGTCTAGAAAAAGATGAAGCAGATAAAGTCTTATTGGAATTACATGCAAGGGAAGCTGGTGGGAATTTTGGTGGAGACACCACTTCCCACAAAGTGTTAAGAGAAGGGTACTACTGGCCTACTCTTTTCAAAGACACCCATTCCTTATGCCGCAAGTGTGTAATCTGTCAAAAGGCATATGGATGAGTACATAAGTCAGCATTCCTGCTGCAACCTGTTTCGATAGACTCCCCTTTTCACCAATGGGGCCTCGATATTATAGGTCCAATCAACCCTACATCCTCGCAGTATCATAAATACATCATAACAACCATAAATTATTTCACCAGATGGTCCGAGGCTGTGCCATTAAAAGTTGTAAACACCAGCCAGGTAATATCCTTCCTGAATTCAAATATTATCACTCATTTTGGTATTTCTGAATGCCTAGTATTTGATAATGCTTCCTATTTTTTGTCTCTCGAAATGAGTGATTTCACTTTAGAAAAAGGAATAAAACTAAAGTATTATGCCAGCTATTACCCCCAAGGAAATGGTTTGGTTGAATCAACTAATAAAAACCTAATCAAGATCATCAAGAGAGCGGTCTCCGAAAACCACAAAAACTAGCATAACACACTATTTAATGCAATCTGGGATGATAGGGTAACTCCTAAAAATGTTGTTGGTAACTCCCCCTTATTTCTCATTTACGACAGGGAAGTGATTCTTCCCCCACATGTCCTTTTTCCATCTCTGCAGTTATCACAAAAGGTGCAAGAGGAAGACCGTCCTCCTTTGGAAAGTCGGATTAACGCTTTTCTAAAGTTAGAGGAAGTAAGGGCTCAAGAAAAATGAAAATTGGATCAACATCGACTCATTGTCAAAAAATGGTTTGATTCCAATTCTTCCTCAAAAAAAAATTTTGAGGTAGGTGATCTTGTCCTTAAATGGGACAAACCTCATGAGGGGAAAGGAGAACATACTAAGTTTCAAAACCTATGGTTGGGACCATTTTTAGTTGCTGAAAAATTAGGTCCCAGTTCTTTCTGCCTCTAGAATTTAGAGGGACAACCAGACACCTTTCGGGTGAATGGCCAAGCTCTCAAAAGGTATTTTACCTAACAACTCTCCAATATACCTTCTGTACATTTTTTTTTGTTTGAATTTCTTTGCTTTCCAATTTTTCTTTGCTAGTTTGTTTTTGTTTTCATTTTGTCCATCGGTCTTTTTGAGTCATACATGCCTACATTATAGTTTAGCTCAAACAAAGAGAAACATAATGCTTCAGCTCGAAACAACTATCAAAGGCTGTAAGAACATCTATTGTTTCCCTTCTCTGAAATTGTAGGCTGGTTAAAGGTGTCATTTTGTCTGAAAGTGAATTCCTCGGTTTCAATATACACTTGAAAGTATTCATGAATATCTTTAAAAAGTCTCTTTATGCTGTCCCTGCTCTTTAAGAAAGCAACTCAATGATCTCTCCATGTCCTTGAAAATTAGTTCTATTAATGAATTATTTTTCAGATCTTGATGAAGGTTTGCTAGAAAAATTTAAAGGCCTGTGAAAATATTAAGTTGTGTTAAAAAAATGGAATTTTCAGCGTCACCCCGCTCTGTTGAATATCTTTAAAACTATATCAGAATGTGAATAAACTCTCAGAGAGTTGTGGGAAGTGTTTATAAACCCTCTGCGACACTGAATAGGTCTGCTAGCAGCAGGTAAATGCATGCATGATGCCAAGATAACTTCGTCGGGGTACTGAACATGCCTGCTGGCAACAAAGTGATGTCAGGTAAAAGAAAATTCTTAGGTATAAACCTTGTTTTGGCCATAAGCATCCTTCATTCTAATTTGAAATTTCTTGGGTAGGATACAGATGTCAGAGTGGGTTAATTGACATCCTTGTCGAGGCTATGGATGCCTGCTAGCAGCAGTGGCCCTGTCAATAGTATTGGAGATTTTAACTTAAACATCGTGGCTTTCTTTTGTTAAGTTTGTCACCAGATTTCATTCTTTTAAACGAAAGATATTTGAAACTGGGTTGCGTCTTGTTTTTTTTAAAGATGTTCAAATAACCTTGTAGTTGTTCTTCGATTTGAAGTTTTTTAGAATTATCTAACCCGAACTAGTTCGTATTTCAGAGATAACTACTTCTCCCAGCATGTCGCCATTGTTGGCAGCTCAACATGTTTGTTAACTTTTTATATCAATTAATTGATCTACATAGCTGCCTAACTGTAGTCCTTTATTTTTATTACTCTTCATGCTGCAATTTTCGAAACGACAGATGTAAGTTGTCACTTTTTCCTATTATCTTCTTTCATGCTTCGTTCATGTCTGGAAGCATGAATACAAAGCATGAAAATCTGCGACTGTGTTACCTTTCTGTTTTAAAATTTCGTCAAAGGCAAATTGTTCATACAGTTTATTAATGAAGTTCGATTCCTTGCCATGTAGAGTTACTCTCTTTGTTTTGATCCTTTCAACACCAAGCATGCTTAGAGATTGATGGTTATATAAACAAAGGACGCCCACGATTTGATTTTTGGTATGGTTTTGTTTGATTCTTGGCTATACGTTTCTTTTGCTAAACCTTTGATTTTTGACTTACCCAAAACTTGTGATAGAACCCACGATGCGAGCACTTATTTTCACTTTTAATGCTTTGTTCCTAGCTCGTACTAAATGAAAAGGTGGCAATACGATTTGCAGGCATACATCATTCCCAAGAATGTCCTTGGGCTTTGCAAACCCTCATCGCATGCATTTCAATTAAACATCCATCTAATCATTATGAGTTTACACTATTCACTGTTGGAATTTCACAGGCTATGGTTATGGCTCTGGACTGTCTCACAAGCCCTCCCTGTGCACTGTGTCTGATTCATTACCCTTTCATCCATTATGGATCCTGTTGTGAGAGTTGAACGAAATGAAATTCAAACTCTGCTCTTATATGATGATGCCAGAGAAGATCTGGAGAGAAGTGGCTGGCTCATTTTCATTAGGAAATTTCAGGGTTTCAATTTACAAGTTGCCCAGGAATTCACCTTCTCCTTCGATGGGTGTAGAGTGAAGTTGGGTGATGTCCAACTTGAGGTTACAGAGGGTTTCTTGAGTAAAGCTACAGGACTACCTACAAGCAGTCAAAGGTGGTTTAAAAATGCAAAAGTGGAAGAAGTTCCTTGGAGCTTGTTGTTTACATCTCGAAAAATAAAAGGGTGTGACAGAGGTATGCCCATATCCTTCCTAAAATATCGGTGGCATGACTTGCTTGCTGTGGTAAAACAATTTGTTACCTTGTGAGGGACGTTTCGATCTTGTGTTTTTGTACCATTTGTGTCTGCTTATGATTTTTATGGGGTTTCCCTTGAACATGTCGTATTACTTACTGAGGAGTCTTTATAAAATGGGCAAAAGGTATAGAAAGAAGTTCTCATACTCTAGCCTTTTCCATCACGGCCTAATTAAAATATTGCTTGTGCATCAATTAGAGTTATAGAATGACAACTGGGATTCATTCATAACAAGAAACGACTATGGTAACCCTGATATGGAGGAGGTAGATAAATTCGTGGTTGAAGAGACCCTTGTCTACCCTATAATGCCTCTCTCACCTACCTAGACCTGTGTCTCACCCCCCTACAACAAACCCTTGATTGATCCAAAGGTTATTGAATAGGCCTATCAACAGATTATACATCCTAATGACTACGTTAAGAATTTAAATAAACCTACAAGGAAAGCATTTAAGAACAATGCTGATATAAATTTTAAGAACAAGAGAGCCGGGAGGCTAATTTCAAGGAGGCTTCATAACAAGTTGAATTCTCATGCAACCTCGATCAACATGATCGAGGTTCATAATAGTTCGGAATATGAAATCGATAGGTTCCTCGCTACAGAATAACTTCAGTCATTCGAGCCACACCTTGATTAGCCCTATAACTTTGTTGAAAATTTACCAACCTGTCTGAAAAACAATCAAGAGTTTCCTGGAGTTAAATTGGTTAATGAATGCACCGTCAGTATGGAAGGTGCTCTGGTTAGAAACCATGTTTATTTCCATGCAACCATTTCACAGTCAAAGTATGAAGTCGGTCTATCATGGATTGATAGATATTATACTTATATCCCTATCCTACAGTCACGGGTTAAGGCTTTAAAGGATGAAATCGATGTCTTAACAAGCAAAAACCATAGGCCCAAGTCTGTTATTCAAGGCAAAGAAAAATGTATAAAGACAACAAGCAATGTAGTATTTAAAAATGTGGAGGCTGCAACAGCCATTGTAAATTCCAAGGTTGTCTAATATGATTTGATCTCATAGTTGGAGGTATGATTCTTTATCTTAAAATAGGACTATTTGTTCAAATTAGATTGCTTTGTTCTTTTAATAAATTGGATTTCATTTACTAAATAACTTGCTACAGAATCACAAGATTCTGTAGCCAGTTATGTTAATTCGAATTGTGTAAATTAATGGTTAGAAATGTATCTAAATCTTTTTATTTTCCTTTTTCTTTCAGGATATTCAGGAATCCATGATTACAAATTGATCTGAGGCATCCTTAAGACCTTCCAATCATATCTTTGATGCATTTGTTATGAACATAAATTAACTGTTGTTAGTTTTGGAGGATTTAGAAGGATCTGGGTGGTTGCATCCCCCTTTTATTTTTGTAATAAATATTTGATCTCAGAAAGGGAAACAACTATCTTTTATGAGTCCTTTATAAACCCATCATTTTGTAATCAGAGACATCTCAGCTTGGGGCTTATTGTGAATATCTTATACTCAAATTTAGACATAACAAATATTTACTTTATGAATTATTACATAACAAATATTAATCTTATGCGTTATTACTTGCAATCTATTATATCACTGTAATTATTTTGTGTCCTATTGTTTTATCAATTAAATACACCAGTCAATGCACAGTTTAGTGTTTGTACCAAACAATGTGAAGATGCACAATAGATTTATCTCGTGGATGGACTGATGTACGATTTACACAAACAGTCGGATGCATACTCCTCAAGTGATTAATAGGTTAGTCTGTTCTTTTATTTCATTTGCTTGCTTATTATAGAAGTTCTTATATATACTATAATTTCCACTGTCTATATTTTTCTGTTTAAATAGTATTTTAATATTTGATCTTACAAATGCATATAGATTAAAAAAAACAAATAAAAAACAAGTAGTACTTTAGCTTTCTTTATTACTGTCATTAAAAGAACCATTTTACATTCGATTTTTATGAGATCAGATTAAAACTCGTAATTTGTACATATTGTATATATGAATTACATAAATAGAATTGTCATATTAATATTATTTAAATAAAATGTATATATATATTTAGATGTATGTATATATTTCAGTGATTAGTAATTAGTAGGTTATTTCGTTTCTTTTATTTATTTTTTCATTTCCTTTAGGTCTTTAGATTGGCTAACGGAGCCATTAAACTCGTTAGAGTGAGTCAATCCAAACGAATTTGGTTAATTAGACAACCCCGGACCGGATTCACTCCTCTAGTTGAGGAGCGGTCAATTTCGCACGTCAACAGGCCTGAATTAAATGTTCCACCTAAGAAGCCATGAAAATATATGGGGGAACCTACACTGGGGTAGTCACCTATTTAGTTGAAGCTATAAAATCAACATAGAGTGGTACCAATTGGTAGATTGAAGGGCATACCAATACATTTGTATGGTGTGCGCACTATGGAAGAATTTGAAGTCATTGATATAGTGGATAACACTACACCTTATCCAACATTGTTGGGACTGGATTGGGAATTTGATAATCAGGTTATCATCAATTTGAAGACCAGGAAAATTATTTTTGAATTAGGGGAATGCATAGTTATAACACCTTTATATTCTTGAGAAGGTGGAAGATATGTGGAATCTGCGACAAAAAAATTATTACAGAAGAGATAAACCATCTATATAGAACTACTGCACGAGAAGAATATTACATTAACCCAATAGCAAATGGAATTCTTAGCTGGAGAAGCATTAGTTCTTGTGATTGAAATTCAAAGATAGGTATGGACAATTGGAAACAATGACTACATGGGTTATCTACAAGAATATGTGCAAGAATGACACACACACTAAGGTGGATTGGCTCAGAGGTAAGAGAACCTCCTACTTTTCATGGTCAAAATAATTTAGAATATAGTGACCTATTTCCAACAACATTTTCATAGATGGAAGGAGTAGTAGGAGAACTTGGAGAGATGAGCATCCATTTGAAAGAAAATGCTAGACCAATAAGAAAGAGACCCTGCATATTGAATCCAATGGGTAAACATAATAGATATTGATATACCTAACAAAAAGAGGCACAACTCAAGAAAGAAGTGCAACTCAAGAAAGAGGCGCATCTCAAGAAACAGGCACAACTCAATAAAGAGGTGCAAATCAAGAGGCAGAATACAAAAAAGATTATGTCAACTCATGGAATTAGAAGAAGAAAATATTATAGCTGGTTTCCATCAAGAAGTACAGAAAACAAAGGGAAAATATTGGCATGATCGACACATAAAGAAGAAGAAATTTAAGGAAGGATATATGGTTCTCCTCTATGACAATAAATATTTACAGCACCTAGGGAAATTCAGGATGCATTGGTTATATGAATTTAGGAGAAGAATGAACAGATTAATAGACTAAATACAATAAACACGGAGATATGAAGAATAACAAAAACATCCAGTGAACAATATCTTATATTAAATAATGAAATAGGATGAAACTGTAAAACTGCAGAACTAAAACACTTGCTCGAATAGTGGTAGTTATCTCTTAGAATAGATGTGGCTGCTACTCACATCTGTTTGAGAAGAATGGATTAAAATGAGGCTCCAGAGGC
>JASDQU010221486.1:5501-17798 GCA_032191745.1 Picea mariana
GGGGGGGGGGTCCATAATGACAAAACATGTCCACATGAGTCTCATAATGACCTATAAACTTCATCTTCATAGGCACTCCTAAGTCTCATGGACCATCCCGGGAGAGAGGAAGAGGATCACACATCAACACATTTTGGTATTTCACCAAGATCTACCTGGTCCAAGACCAGGTTTCCCCAGAACACATTTGGGGGCCCTAGAACACATCTAGGGTCTTATCCACCATGGTACAAGACCAAGGATCAACCCATGGATTAAGCAAGGGTTCCCTGGAACACATCTAGGGGCCCTAGACACATCTAGAGACTTATATCAACCACCAAGGAACACTTCCAAGGATCAATCCAAGCACTGGGCAAGGATAGCCTGGAACACATCCAAGGGCCCTAGAAAACATCTAGGGTCTTACTGCTTGGTCCTAGACCAAGAACTCTAGTCATCTACTTGGGGGGCCCTAACAAGTGTCTTTTGCCATGGCTCTCACTGCTTGGTCTCATACCAAGAAACCCTAGGAGTGTGTTGGGGGCCCTAGTCCACAACGAGGGTCTTATGCCATCCTCTAGGAGAATGGCTCTTGCAGCTGCACTAATTTCAACACTCCCTCTCAGCAAGAGAGGCATTCTCAACAACACCAAGCTTGTCTCGAAAGTACAAAAACTTTGTCAAGGATAGTGGCTTGGTCAAAATATCTGCAGTCTGTTCTGCCGTTGGAACATACTGAATACTGAGAATGTTCTTCTGCACCATGTCCTGAACATAGTGATATCTCATCTCAATGTGTTTCAACTTGTCATGATACATTGGATTCTCGGAGATCTTTATACATCTCTGGTTATCACAGTGGATGACTGTGGGTTCCAACTCAACACTGAACAAATCTGCAAGTAGCTTTTTGAGCCACACTGCTTCTCTAGTAGTAGGACTTGCAACAATGAATTATGCTTCTGCAGTGCTCTGGGTTATGGAGCCTTGTTTCCTACTGTACTAGGAGATCATAGCTGAACCCAAACTGAAACAATATCCGAAAGTACTCTTCCGGTCCACTGTACTGCCCATCCAGTCAGAACCTGTATATCCATGAAGCATTACACCTCTATTGGAATTGTATCTAAGCCCATAGGCTATAGTCCCCCGAACATATCTCAGAATATGTTTAATATCAACCATATGAATATGCTTCGATTCACACATGAACTGGTTGAGGGCATTCACTGCATAACAAATATTTGGTCTGGTATATACAAGATACATCAAGGACCCAATGATCTTCTGGATCTGATCCTGTAGCTTGGTCTTGTAACTTCTTCAGGTTAGAAATCATCGGTGCGGATATGGACTTACAGTCCAACATGCCAAGTCAGAGGAGCATATCAACTGCATACTTGCTCTTGTGAGAGAAAGATCTCACTTGGTTTCTGCCACACCTCTAAGCTCATAAAATAATGCATAAGACCCAAGTCTTTCATTTCAAAATCTGTTGAAAGCTCCCTCTTAGTCTTGAGCTATCAAATTTTCCTCTCCTGTAAGGAACAGATCATCCTAAGACAATAGGATGATTCTGTACGATCTTTATATAAAGATTGTGATCTGTAATACTCTTGGTGAACCCAAGACTCTGTAGAAAATATCTGTCAATTCTTCCATACCAAGCTCTTGGAGCTTGCTTCAATCCATGGGATTCTTTCCCATGGATTACGAACCCCTCAGGCTGTTTGATATAACCTCTTGCTCAACTTCACTGCTAAGAAAATCAGTCTTAACATCTATCTGGTGAAGTTTCCAACCAAGAACTACGGCAAGAGAGATAATGACCCTGATGGAAGTAATCTGGCAATTGGACCAAGGATCTTGTCATGGTGAATTCCTCTTTTCTGAGAGAAGCCATGAGTCACAAATCTAACCTCAATACTGCCATCTGCTGTATTTCATAGCCCCATCCAGATACTGGGGTTATTCCCTCAGAGTCTTATAAGATGTTTTCCTTCCGACATGTGCAAACTGGCTCCCTCTGAACCTTCAAGATCCTTTAACTCTAATCTGGTGTTGTATCTCTTCAAGATGAACTCACATACCGGGGAAAAATTCCATCATACTGCGGAGTTCCCAAACCAAAAACGACCTAGCTAACATCAACAAGTATATGCTGAGATCACAACTTCCTTGGTCATACAAAAGAGATCACAACTCTTCTTGCTGTCATTAGTAGTCACATACTTATTTCAAATTTAGTGATATCTCTTACCTTTAACTTACTTGGGCTGAAGACACATTCTTTATTTTGCAGCCTACTACTATCGGTAGCTTCTAAAGACATCTCAAAACCAAAAATAAATGACAATAAGTAGGGCAGTTTACCTTTACCTTATATACTTCATTTATGAAAAAATATCAAACTCAAACTGGTAAAAGGTCCATGCACAGCCTAACCTGTAATGTCTCTCCAAGACCCCTGCGTACAGATCTTAACTTGGGTAAGGTCCCCCTTTCTTAGAGACGTGATTAAAACACAATAATCGAGCTAGGGTACTGTTATCTATGATAATCCTTGTCGGCTCCTCTTTGTCTGGAATTCAGTTAAAGGCTTCAAATTGTGTAAATGCTTTTGGAAGCAATACCCTAAATATCTTCTCTGTAGTATAAATTGTAACCTGTATGAAAACTGTAAATTTAGTTGCTGCACAATAGTTATGTGAATTCCATATAAGCATTCCAACTAGGAGATAATTTGAGAAAGATATCAATCAAGTAGATATCAAGAGCCTTGCCACTTGAATATATAAAGAAACATTTGCTTTGCACTCAATCCCTCTCTCTCGATGTTTCAATGATTTACTCCCATAAATTCAATTCAGGACTGCCCATAGTGTACGATGCCCATATTGACCTTAGAGCTTAATACCCAGTAATAGAACAGTTTCTGCAGTTCAGTGGCAATCAGTTGCAATCAGTAATAACAGTTTTGACTGGACAGTGAGACCAACGACTGTGTCCAGTAAAGGATTTGAAGGGGTGTTAGTCACATCAATTGAAGGTTGAATCTGAAAGGCCTGCTCAGGCATATGGAGTGCTACATGGAAGTATATCAGCCTTTCT
The DNA here is from genome assembly GCA_032191745.1 of Picea mariana. Taxonomy (NCBI): domain Eukaryota; kingdom Viridiplantae; phylum Streptophyta; class Pinopsida; order Pinales; family Pinaceae; genus Picea; species Picea mariana. The sequence goes on from JASDQU010221486.1 coordinate 8,595, forward strand.
TGCTGAGAGTCTTGGAAGTCAGGGTTTAACATAAGTCATATTCAGCCAGCACCTATTGGTAAGGAAACTTAAGTAAAAGTGACTCCAATGCATATTGGGCACAGGTTATAAGTGAGTATAAAAAATAGGTCCTTAAATGGATCCCCCTCACTAAAGCACATTAACACACTCCATGAAACGAAAAGGTGAAATCTGATTACAATGTACTTTAAGAGAAAAAATATTTACATTGTTTGTGTTTCATAGCCCTTTTCAGCTTGAAGTGATCCTAACCACTGCTGTCACAGTTGACCTCACTGCTGTAGAAAAAAGGTATCTTTGCTGAGTGTAGAATTTCGTCAAACACTGACGCTGTAGGGGTCTTTCTCTGTTAAACTTCCTAATTTACCGCTGTTGTATTTTACTTGAATTTTCTGAGGGTTAAGTAAGGTTTTTCATATGTTTTAGTATGCAAACAGTTCTCAAAAAATATAACAGCAAGCTCTTAAAGACACACACTCACCACTGATGTAACACAAACAACACAACAGTAAAATATTTACTAAATACCAGTGTTTAACTCAACAAAGACATTAAAACTCACAGATTTAAGTTATGCACATACTTTTGATGAACCCTTATGGACTGGGAAAAAAGAATGCCAAAGGTCTTCCCTTTTTCTCCATAGCTCGACCTGTAGGATAAGATCAAGTCCAACAAGGAGATATGGCAAACTCAGCCTTGAGGATGGCACGTCCAAGCTGTTGCAGTGCTGCACCCTTATTGCTGAGTGTGCCATGAAGATCTGAAGAACAAGCCCTAAAGCAAGGATCTACGCAGGCTCAAGTCTGCAAATCTTGAGCTCTTTTCATGCCCTAAGCTCTGATTCCATGCTAGAATTAGGGAAAAATAGAAACAATAATGCCTTTTTAAATTTTTGTTCACTAGATCAGCATATAAGAGAAAAGAAATAAACAGTTCTAAATTAAATTCTGAGTATTAACAAAATTTCTGAGTGGAAAGACAAACCTCAAGCTTACCTCTTGATCTATGAAAGATGTACCTGTCACATGTCTGAATGTAAACCTTTAGAATATGCTCATAAATAGTTTTAGGTTCATGGATCAAACCTCTAGGGTTTGATCTCTGTCATAAGGACTTAGGGACAATTTTTCCAGGGTATAGACCATCACAAGACAACTGCAACAAGTACTCCATAAGAAGGGACATCAAGGTATTGACCTTAGCTGATAAAACAATAGCAAGTACCCCACAAGAAGGGACAACAATAACTCCAAAAGCAAAAACTCTCCATATCAAAATATCAAACTCTCCATAGCAAAATAGCAAACTCTCCATAACTGAAAAGAAGGCAGCACTGGATAAATAGTCCAACACAGGGGACAACAAGAGTGGAACATCTCTTAGATTGGACAACAAACAATCAAGATGAGTTCCCAGCCAATACCGAGACCAGACACACTTAGATCTGAAATTGTTGCATCAAATGGAGAGGCCGCACTCAGATCCACAAGCCCTCCACAAGCAAACAACAAATCCTCTCACACAGGAAATTTGGACAACAAGACTGTAAGCAAACCCTCCACACAGATCTGGACAATAAGGAAATCCCCACAGGGATCTCAGAATAGCATGCGACGACCAGAGGAAGGATCTGTAATCTCCACACAACAAAGGAGAGAGCCCAAATGGAGGCCGCGACACCTGTACACAGGTCCGTGGCCTTAGAGGGAGATTCGACACTGTAATGTCCCCACTTTGGGACATCATCACAGTGCAGAGGTTTATGATGACCAGAGTAGCTAGATGGGTGTTATAGCGAGTACAGGGATTATTGAGGAGCATTGTGAGGTCCAACTTGCATTTCTCATCATATCTCATCATTATGAGCCGTTCTGCACAGGTTGGCTTTGGTTCCGTTGCATTCCGATGATTTCCATGATTTTGACTATTTTGAGCTATAAGTCAATTAAATTCACTTGGAGGAACCTCTCAGTGTAATATCTCATTGGAATTGGGAGGAGCAACACTACAAGATGGGATGGCTAGAAGTGACTTTCAGTGGCCAGGGAAGCCACAAGGAGAGATAAGGTGCTTTTCAGAGGTAAAAAGGTTAATTAATTAATTAATTAAATATTAATAAAATGAAAGTCACTTTGGAGGGACAAGAGGAGCCAAAAAGTATAAAGGGAAGGCAAGGGCCTCATTGTAGCAGGTTCTTCTATTTATGAATAAAAGCAGATTTGAGATGTTTTGGCTTGTCTATCATGTTGTTGATCTTGCATATGGTTGAGGTAAGTTCCATGATTGTATCTCCTTGTTTATTACTGCAAGCACACGTATAAACCATCAGTAAAACCCTAAGCGTTACTGTAAGCAAAATGTTTGACAAAATACCACAACTATAATTTTTTTTAAAAGACATCCAAAACCGACAGGTCCGCCAGCTAGAGAGGACGCTTCTGTGCAAGAAGACAAGTCCGGTAGCTCTAGAAGGCACCTTACAGCTCAGAGGAAAACAGATCCAACCATCAACCATCAATAGACCCAATGAAGAAGCTTCCAGCCAACACAGAAAACTGAGATCTGAAACTGATAACAAAAGGAGAGGCTGCACCAATAAGGGAGAATAGTCATTGAGGTAGCCGCAACAAGGAGAGAGAGAGGAGTGAATGTTAGTGTAGGTAGAAATGCAATAGGGTAGGGTCTTATTTATAGTTAGGGAGAGGGGTTAGGGTAATTAGGATTATAATTAAATATTGACAATTAATTAATATGTCAATTGATATTAATTAAAACCCTAATTACATATAAAACCCCAATCACATAAAATAAACCCCAATCACATATAATAAAACCCAATCACATAAACCAAGAGGGAAAGCAAAACAACAANGGGGGGGGGGGGGTCCATAATGGCAAAACATGTCCACATGAGTCTGATAATGACCTATAAACTTTATCATCACTGCATAAGAGGGTACATGAACAATGTGGTCATGTCCATCTTCATAGGCACTCCTAGGTCTCATGGATCATCCTGCGAGAGAGGAAGATGATCACACATCAACACATCTTGGTATTTCACCAAGATCTACCTGGTCTAAGAATAGGTTGCCCCAGAACACATTTGGGGGCCCTAGAACATATCTAAGGTCTTATCCACCAAGGTACAAGACCAAGGATCAACCCATGCATTAAGCAAGGGTTCCATGGAACACATCCAGGGGCCCTAGACACATCTAGGGACTTATATCAACAACCAAGGAACACATCCAAGGATCAATCCAAGCACCGCGCAAGGATTCCCTGGAACACATCCAAGGGCCCTATAACACATCTAGGGTCTTACTGTTTGGTCCTAGACCAAGAGCCCCAGTCATCTAATGGGGGCCCTCACAAGGGTCTTTTGCCATGACTATCACTTCTTGGTCTCATACTAAGAAACCCCAGGAGTGTGTTGGGGGCCCTAGTCCATAGCTAGGGTATTATGCCATCCTCCAGAAGAATGGATCTTGCAGCTCTACTAATTTCAACACAACTCTGAATTCAAGACAACAGATTTTATGTTAAACAGATACCTAGTAGAATGGTGGGTAACAGGTAACACTAGGAGGTTGTTATCCTATGTGGCATGATGACTAACCCATTGTGTGCACACAATGGGGGAGTCTAATGCTTGATTAGAAGAGGTACCTACCTAGGAGAATGAACATTGTCACCACACAAACCAACACCTTTGCTTAAAGTCCTGTTACCGCCCTATTTAGCTGTCTCATCAAGGTCCTCTCGAGGCGCTAAGGTAGTACCACATAGGATATATGCCCATTGTCATCTCGGCACAAATCCTCACTCTTTAAGCCAACTCCTACCAAAGGCTATGGGAGGCTTCCCTAATCTAAACAGACACAACATCACCAAAGTTGAGTAGACCGATGCCTAAATGTGATATGTATGATGCAGGTAGGAGTTAATTAATAATTTACTGATCTGAAATGGTAAAATAGACTGCAGAAAAAAAAAGACGTAGACCAGCAACTAGAAAGACACTCAAACTGAGGGAAATTACCTTTGAAATCGAACAAAGTTGAGTGTTAGTTGCCATTACCAATTATGAGATGAATACCTTAATCTGGACCTTGGTAAAATGATGAAAAAATGCAAAAAACCAGCAAGCTAAAGGTGCCTTAATGACCACCCACAAGTGTAGAAATACACTAGATCCAAAGATCTAGGGGTAGGTAACCTAGGGAAATTAATTAGTTATAATTAAAACAACCCAGCACTAAATATTTGCAAGTAAAACTAGAGATTTAGCAATCTGAAAATTACTTAAAACAGGGATTACATCCCCCTAGTGTCAAAACCCAAAAAATTATTCGAGTGATAAATTATGATACGAAATGGCTGGAAATTGTCTATTTTTACTCCAGAAAACTAATGATAAGCTAATAAATCAGATCTGGGATAAAACGAAAGGGTATCAATAAAATATACTTGCTTTTTTGAACCCTTAAATGAGGTTTCTTGCCCGATCTGTGGATGAGTTTGCTGTAGCAAACTGCAAATATCCTTACAATGCTCTTGTGAAATATAAAATTTAAGTGCAGAAAACCAGAGGGAAAAGTATAATTGGATAAAAATAGATCTAGAGCTATAAAATACCAAAGATTCATTAGCTTGTGAAGATAAAAACTTTGAATGCAAGCTAGATAAAATAATTTTTGTGTTTTATATTTTTTATAGAGCGGAAAAGAAAGGAGGTAATTGATTTTTTGTTTATGGATGGTTGTAGTGAGGTCACCTTGGCCTTGCAATTACCTGCCAGAGCATCGGATTGCGATCACAACTATTTCTTTGTCAACTGTGAATTTTGGACTAGATAGTGGGATTGGAATCCAAGAGACTATCGCACCCAATTTGGTGTAGAATAGTGAGACAAGACTCTGAATTCTGTCAAGAAAGCTCCCTCAATGGAGATGGTTTCCAACCATTGGGTTAACTATGGCACCGAGTAAGATCTTACCCTTGCTGAAGGGATCCTTGACAAGGATGTGTCCAAGACTTGGATTTGACTAGCACTCAATACCAACAAAGGACAAGATGGAGACTGGTGCCTTGGTCTCTCATACCACGTGATTATGTAGCCCGTCGATGGATCAACCCAATCATCTTGTAGTAATTCGGAAACACCTGTGTCTATTCTATGAAGCACAATTACAACAAGCTAATAAGAAAAAACATAAAAGGATCAACCCACAAATTGCATTGCAAATAAAAGTTCTTATTGAATGGCATAAATGATCTCACAGTTCAACCACAACACAATTGGTTAGAGGTTTTAGCCTTATATAGCTGTCTTTGTAACGACTAGTTTAACCACTCCCAAAATAATATTTATTGACTTGTCATCCACAACCCGGAGACTAAGTCCTTGCATAAGAAAATAATTTTTTACATTATAGCTTACCCACAAAGGGGTTTGATTTGACTTGAAAAGGGTGCCAATGGCTAGCTTGAGGAACGATTTATCTTGGAAAAGATGCCAACGACTCATTTGACTCCCACTATCCCTTCAGTTGATCCAACATCTCATTTTTATGCTCTATAATTATTGGGAGAGGGTTGATCCACTTAATTGAAGGCTGATTTAATTTAATGAGGAATCAATTTTCTTGATTGGGGAACATTCCACTTCCTTTGACCCGTCGGCTTTGATTTAGGAGGGTCAATTTAATTAAATTTACCCCCCAGCATTCCCTTGTTGACGAATGATCCACTTTACTTATCCAATGTCCATCGTGGGAAAGCTTGACGGCTTGTATGATTGCTAATGCTTTCCCTCTTTTATGCTTCGATGCTCACTTTGTATCCACGACTATCTGAAGGGCGACTTAAATTTCGATGGTTGGATTCATGTGGCAGGTCCCTTAAACCATGTAAAATGCCACCCTTCATATTTTATCATGCGCCCCCCTCTAATAAACTTTTCTTAAGGTGAATAACTCGTGTGCCCTCATGAAGTATGTTAAAACCTTATTTAAAACTTCATAATATCATATTTTTCTTTTTGTTAAGGTTGAATCTATTATTAGAGTTCTTTACATTTCACTAGATAACAATAGCATAAGATAGGATCACAGAGAAATACACAATCACAATAGACACATCATTTATCTTGGGAAACCTTCATGGGGGAGAAAACCCAGCAAAACTTCCTTATTATAGATAGCCAATACAATGCCAAGAGATAACTCAAACAAATACAGAAAGTCCTCTCGCAAGAATGCGCCTCTCTCTCTCTCTCTCTCTCTCTTCTCCAACTGCAACTTCGAAACTTGCTCCTCAAATGAACAAGTGTGTGTGTCTAAATGAGGCGTTAGCCTCCTTATTTATACAACTCTGGCACATGTGGACGGAGGTGTCTCTTTACTGGCAGGGCCAACTTTTTCTTCTGGGTGTTTATAACCACCTTTAATATATTCTGGGGCCAATTTACAATTATCTCTAGGTCGAATAGATAGGTCAACAACTTTCGAAGCCATATATCTTCGCAGCTGGCAGAACACGCAACAATGTATTTTGCTTCCGCTGTACTGAGAGAAATGTTGGATTGCTTCCTACTCTGCCATGAGATCATGGCTGCTCCCAAACTGAAACAACATACTGAAGTGCTCTTCCTGTCAGAGACACTTCCAACTCAATCTGAATCAGTGTACCCACTCTGTGTGAAATCATGATCTCCATCATAGCTGAGACCACAATCTAATGTACCCAGAAAATGCAACTAGGTGAACATGTCTGGGTTCTACCAGAAAATGACTCAAGGTGTTCACGGCAAAACAGATATCTGGTCTGGTGTTCGTTAGGTACATCAGCAATCCAATGATCTGTCTATACAATGTGGCATTAATCAATTCTGACGAAGTGTCGACCAGTAGCTTCAACTTCTTTTCCATGGGTGTATTCATGGACTTGCACTCCAACATGTCGAATCTCTTCAGGATTTCGACTATATATTTCCCTTGGTTAAGGAAGATTCTCTTTGGACTTTGCCATACCTCAAGACCTAAGAAATAATGCATTAGGCCAAGGTCTTTCATCTCAAATTTTGAGCTTTTTTTCACATTCGATGATGAGTTTTTCTTCTCTACTTAAAAATAAGTCATCCACATACAACAACAATATCACCGACTCATTATTCATAACCTTGAACTAGAGGTTAGAATTAGCTTTACTCTTGGTAAAGCCCAAGCTTGTCAGAAAACTGTCAATTCTGCCATAACAAGCTCTAGGAACTTGCTTCAACACGTACAGATCCTTCTTCAACTTGAGTCTTTCTATCTTCAATCTTCAAATCAATTTTTCTTATTACATTGTACCAATCTGATACACTTGCTCAGCTGCAACTCAATCTGCACAATCATGTGTTAGCTCTATGTGCTTTCTGCAAGGCACTATCTGTCTCACTGTCTGGGAGTATGTCCTCTACTGTCTCTGCAACTGTTCCCTCTGGAATCTGGGATTCGACACCTGCAGCTACTCCGAGGCTGAGAATGACAGCTTCATTCTCACCGTGGCTGCTAAGATCTGAGAGTAACTCCTCTTATTTTATCACGACAACAATTTCATCTGAAACTGAGAGTGGCTCAATAACTGATATTGAGAATAACTCTTCTTCTTTCAGGGGGTAATGCTATCATAGTCATGTCTTCATGACCCAACTGATGTATTGCATCAACTTCCATTCAATTTTAAATATAGGGATTGCTCCCCCTGCATCTCATACTATATATGAATCATGGTTTTTCTGGTTGTCTTCATAAGTACTGGAGCTGTTTCTTCAATAAGTGTCTCGTCATAGTCTTCTCCCCTTTGTTGGGAGAATCCTCTGGACATACATCAGGCTTTGTACACCCGCAACACGTTTGATCTGTATAGATCAATATTGGAAGTCAATATTGACTTCTCTTCTCTAGTCTTTCTGACTAGCTTCCTTCTTTGTCATTGAAACAAGCGAATAATCCTGGAGATTTCATATCTCCTAGGAGTCTCTGAAGTTACGATCTAGTCTTCTCATGACATCTGTCTTCCAGTCCTGGAAATTGTCTCTTCATCTGATCCTTTCTGAGATCAGGCGTACTCTCGATTTCTTCCGAGTCTATAAGGACTTCATCATCTCTTACAGGGTATACTTGGTGTTGCATACCAAGTCTAAATATGGAAGACAGAGTTAGGCTTCAAACGAGATCTGCTTCTCGTTCTAATGTTCGGTCATCTTTGGAGCCTTCTGCTCCTTTCAGTCGATCTTCATATGAGATATTCTGAATCTCAAGAGATAGCTTCTTCTTCATCTTCTTTGGTGCATGAGTGTATATGGTCATGTACATAGTCTGCTTCATGTCTCATATAATATGTTGCCATCTGCAACCTTCATTATAGCTTTCTCAAGGTTATCACCTGTGACCTGAAACAAGGTCAACAAAACAACAAGCAAGAATAATATTCTATTGATAATAATAGATAAAGCAATAGCATGAATAATCATCACAGTATCTCCTTTAGAGCTATCACTCATGGCTTGTCTGAAGCAACGATCAAAAGTAAGAGATACACTACGAAATGAGGTCAACACTCTTACAGTGTTGTGATCAAACATTCCTCCATGGCAACCTGGAACTAACACACGAGGTTTCTCCTAGAGGAGGTGTTAGTTGTATCAGGCAAATGATTACATTAAGTATTTACCTCTATATTCTCACATGCTATCAAGTATAATACTTTACAAAGACTGCTATCTCAACTATAGTGGTTACTTGTAAAGGGGTAGTCATCATCTTGTCATGTGTACCTTTGAATCTTATAAACTTGATTATGTTGAAATAATGTAACTGCGAAGAGCATTCTTATTATTTTGTTATTGGATTAAATCCCCATTGTGGATTAATCATGTCATTATTATTATTTTTATTATTAGGTTAATCCCCATTGAGGATTAACTAAGTCGGTAATTGTATAAGGACCAAATACCCTTTTGCGGATTGGTCATCGGACAATTATAATGTAAAGAATAAGAAGTCGGCCCCAGCAGTTATAATGAAAGGGCCAGATTTAATTAAAGGTGGATTTATCCACCCAGTGAGAGAGGTCGGCCCTGCCAGAATGGTGACTCTTCACACTTGCCAGAATAGTATAAATAGGAGG
>JASDQU010221487.1:0-17798 GCA_032191745.1 Picea mariana
TTCATTTTGATACAAGTTGAATTTCAAAGGAAATAAGAAGTAAAGAAGGCCGGATTTCAAGGGAGGATGAAGTCTTTTGGTGATGTGTCCTAAGGTATGTTATTTTCAGGTCATCTTACCATTTTTGCTATAAAAAAATTTCTAGATTGATTCATATGGTAAAATTGCTATGGTATTGAGAAGACATATCAAGGTACCTTTGGTAAAAATTTCAACTCTTGATTCTCTATAATTATGGAGATACACTCTGTGGAAGATAGGGTTTGTGACCAGTCCTAAAGCTAGTCAATAAACAGGTGTTCTGGGTAAAATAGTCATAACTTATTCATCGAGAATCCAAATGACATGGGAAAAATTTCATTGGAAATAGTACAGACTTTAGTTTCTTTTGTACGAGTTTTAGAATCGGATATTAAATATTGAGTGCGGGGAATTATGTACAAGTTCGGTCTCCTGAATAGACCATAATTGAATAAAGTCTACCATTATTTCTATAACTTCTTTTTGGGGAGAATTCAAAGAGTGAAACTTAGAGGAGTTTCAGAGAATACATTGAGTAATATTATATACAATATTAGAGTACTCCAAGAATTGAAGAATTGTAGAAATTGAAGAAGTCTCAGGAATCATTATCAGGTTCTATGTGATGATTGGTTGATGGTGATAATTTAATGTAAAGTTTTATTATTTCTCATATATTCTTGGGTGGAAGGAAGGGGCAAGGATGGAGATTTCAACTCTCTCTTGATATTGGAGGATTGTATCTTCCTCTTCGAGGTTTATCCCTCCCTTAACATTTGGAAGTTGTAGCTACCTTTGGAAGTCATTACTCCCCTTGAACAATACTTATTGATTATTTCTCATATATTGTGCATGGTGTATTGTGGTGTATTGGTGTAACTCTTATACTATTGTTCATTTCTCATTGGATATAGTTGAATGGTTTAAGTATAAGTTGAAAAAGGTTTTAAATTGTACTTGATACTAATTCACCCCCCCTCTCAGTATCAACAAAATTGTATTAGTTTCTAAGGAGCTACGGGTACTGATATAGAGAGGAAATTCATCATCCGAGGAACAGAGAATAATAGGAGACATGGTAAGGATTCAGTGAAAAATTGGCTTAGAGGAAAAGTTTGGGTGAATCGACATTGTTGTTGTCAACCTCGTCAATAAAGAGAGGATAGCATCGACGTAGTTGATGTGAACTCTGCTAATGTGGTTGGGTAGTACGGATGAATTTTTTACTAACTACGTCGAATGGTTAGGATAATACTGGTGAAGTTGTCATAAAATAAGCCAAAACTGTAAGGAAAGCACCAACATCAATGTAGGAAAGCATGATGTATGAGGAAATGAGTATCAATGAAAATGTTGTCATCGTCGCCAAAAAGGGAAGACGTGTACCAGAGGAAGTCATGGAAATATTGTCGGTATGAATTGATGGTTTCGGCAATGATCTTAGAAACTCCACTGATACATGTCAGTGGAGTTATGCAAGATACCAGATATAATAAATACGCAGAACAAAAATAAAATGCTAGAAATGGCAGAATAACAGTGATATAACTAGCATAATCTCCACAATAACACAGAAATAATATGAGAACAACAACTGAAATAGCACTTTGATTTAGAAAGCAATGTTCACAGGCCTCTTCGAGGGGGCAACCTCCAGTTGAGCAATGCTCTGTTACAATAATCTCCAAGCTAGGGTTTTCATACCCTCAACCCTTATTTATACTAAATATGTCTATTAAGAGAAGCATCTAGAGGAAGATCCTTCTAGAAGCGGAAGCTTCTATTAGGTCTTCTTACATCTACCTTATTCTATTTTATTGAAAGGCCTTATTAATATTGACCTTTATTACATTCGAATACATTGATCTACCTATGTGCAGGTTAGGACCTTAACATGTCCACCCCCTTAAAAACAACCTTGTCCTCAAGTCTTGAGATGTGGAAACTACTGCAGAATGGTAGTTGGTTCCCAAGTGGCATCTGTTGGAGTCATATCTTTCCACTGTACTAACACTTCCTTGATGGTTCTCTGACGCAAGAGACGCTCACGCTGGTCCAAAACTGCTTCTGGTTGTAGCCAAATGGATCCTTCTTCAGCTAACTCTGGAAGGTTGGTTTGAATTTTGCACCTGGTTCCAATCACCGTCTTCAAGCATGAAACATGAAAAACAGGATGTAGCTTTGACTGACTGGGCAGAGATAACTGATATGCGACTTGTCCCACATGCTTAAGAACTATGTAAGGGCCATAAAATTTGGGTGCTAGCTTCTGACAATGCTCGGCCTTGAGGGAAGTTTTCTTATATGGTTGCAGTCTCAGAAACACTTGATCCCCTTCTGCAAATTGACATTCAGAGCGACCTTGATCTGCTTGTTGCTTCATTTGATTTTGTGCCATGACCAAGTTCTCTTTAAGGGTACGAAGGATATCCTCTCGGACTGTAAGTGTTTGGTCAACCGCCTGGAACTTTGAGGTACCCGGTAAGTATGAGAGAACTGAAGGTGGATTCTGTCCATATACCGCTTCAAAAGGAGTCATGCGAGTGGTTGTATGGTATGTAGTGTTGTACCACCATTCGGCTAGGGGTAACTATTGAGCCCACTGGTGTTCTTTTTCAGAGGCAAAGCACCTCAGATATGTTTCCAAACACTTGTTGACAACTTCCGTCTGACCATCCGTCTGGGGATGATAAGCTGAGCTAAGATGCAATTGTGTGCCTTGTAGCTTAAATAGTTCTTGCCAAAAATTGCTTGTGAAAGTTGGGTCACGATCAGAAACAATAGAGTGCAGCATGCCATGAAGCTTGAAGACCTGGTCCATGAAAATTTGAGCCACCATGGATGCAGTAAATGGGTGGTGAAGAGCACAAAAATGAGCATACTTGGAAAGGCAATCCACCACCACCATTATGACTGATTTATTCCCCGATTTGGGTAAGCTTGTAATAAAGTCCATAGATATATCCTTCCAAATAGTAGGGTGAATCGGAAGCGGTTGGAGGGTGCCCAGATATTTGAGTGTTTCTCCCTTGTTACGTTGACACACCTCACATTCAGCAACAAACTTACGGATGTCCTATTTCATACCATCCCAGAAAAAAGAACATTTGACCTGGTCATATGTTTTGGTGAACCCTGAGTTCCCCACTGTGGGTGTAGCATGAAGCTCAGAAAGTACCGTGGATTTGAGCTTGGATTGTTTACTTAAATACAAGTGGCCTTTGTATCGAAGCTCATCCTTGAGCCAAGAGTACCCTGGGGGAGCCAGAGCCTTGTTCTGCAGTTGTTGGATCAGATGCGAACTTTTGGGATCTTGAAGCCATTCCTGGCGCACAGCTTGGAGCCAATCGGGTACAATGGAAGAAAGAGAAAAAAGGGATCCTTCATCTTCATATTTCAGGGACAGTGCATCAGCCACGACATTGTCTTTTCCCTTCTTGTAAATGATCTCATAATCATATCCAAAGAGCTTAGTCACCCATTTTTGTTGCTCCTAGGAGGAAATGCATTGTTCCAAAAAGTACTTGAGGCTTTGATGGTCGGTCTTAATTTGGAAGCATTGCCCCAAGAGATAAGGACGCCACAGCTCAACGGCATGCAGAATTGCCAACATTTCTTTTTCATAAATGGGTTTGCCCAGATTCCTTTCAGACAGTTGCTTGCTGGTGAAGGCCAAAGGTCAACCCTCTTGCATAAGGACAGTGCTGATTCCTTTCCCTGAGGCGTCACATTCCAACACAAAGGTCTTTGTGAAATCGGGAAGGGCCAGAACCGGAGTGGTGCACATGGTCGTCTTCAAGGTTTGAAAAGCTTGAGCAACTACTGGAGTCCAAGTGAAAGAGTTCTTTTTTAGGAGAGCCGTGAGAGGTGCTGCAATCTTTCCATAGTTCTTAACAAACTTGCAATAATACCCTGTAGGCCCAAAAATCCACGCAAGCTTTTGAGAGTCTTGGGTGCGGATAGTCTTGCATAGCTTCAATCTTTTTCGATTCCACCCTGACGCCATCATTTCCCACCAGATGACCCAAGTATTCTACTTCGGCCAAAAGCACATTTGGACTGTTTCAGAAAAAGTTGGTGCTGAGAGAGTAGGCAGAGAACTTGATCCACATGAGTAAGATGGTCTGACTAGGTTTTGCTATAGATGAGGATATCATCAAAGAAAACTAAAACAAAATGACGAAGAAAAGGGTGGAAGACATGGTTCATGAGGCTTTGGAAGGTGGAGGGGGCGTTACACAAGCCAAAGAGCATGACCAAAAAATCATAGTGGCCCTCATGAGTGCAAAAGGCGGTCTTGGGGATGTCGTCCTCTTTCATACGTATCTGGTGATAGCCTGAGCGAAGATCAAGTTTGGTAAAGAATTGGGCGCCACTCAATTCATGCAGGAGCTCGTCAATCACAGGAATGCGAAATTTGTCTTTGATGGTCAGTTTGTTGAGAGCATGGAAGTTAGGACACATTCTCCAAGAACCTTCTTTCTTCAGTACCATGATGATCGGAGATGAGTAAGGGCTCGTACTAGGATGGATGATGCCTGCAGTAAGGAGTTCCTGGACCATTTTCTCAATTTCATTTTTTTGTGCAAAGGGATGGCGATATGGACGGATGTTGGGGGGAAGACTTCCTGGGACAAGGGGGATGGAATGATCATGAGCACCATGGGAAGGAGGGAGTCCTTGGGGAGTGGAAAATACCATTTGATGTTTAGAAAGGAGGGCTTGGAGATCTTGGGGCACTGGGGGTGTCTCTGTGGCTTGTATGGCGTGGAGTTGAGCAATGACACAAGAATGACCTTTTTTGAGTAGTTTTTCCATGCGATGAGAACTGATGACCTCAGGTGAACCAACAGTGATGCCTTGGAATTTATATTGGTGGCCTCCTTGGTCGAATTGCATGGTTAAGTTCTGAAAATCCATGAGAATGGGACCCAAAGTCCTTAGCCAGTCTGCACCCAACACAATGTCGCAACCTCCCATGTCAATAGCAAACATATGGGATTTTAGGTGGTAGTCACTGATTTGGAGACGCACATTTTCACAGCGCCCACCACATTTCATAGAACCACCATTGGCAATCATGATTTGGAAATTGTTGACAGCATGGATGTAGCAATGGGTTTCTTGGGCAATGCGGCGATGAATAAAATTGTGGGTGCTGCCACTATCAACAAGAATGATGACCTTTCGGTGCTTGATATAACCAATTAACTTCAGGGTTTGGGGGGCAGAGAAGCCGGTGAGAGCATTGAGGGAAATGATTGGTTTCACTTCGGGAGGTTCGGAGCGAGGGTTTATGTCAGTGATTTCTGGTGACTCAGGCACAAGAGGAGTGTCAACATCCTCTTCTAGAATATCCTTAGAGATGGCCATAAAAATCTTTTGTTCCTTACATTCGTGGCCCGGGAAATATTTGTCATCAGAGTTGGTGTTCAGCCATTTTAGCCTTGGTCAATTTTTGGATCTTTAATGGGGCGGAGGGAGTAGTGGGGTTTACTGGTTTAGGGTGAGGGATAAAGGAAGGCTTATGGTTTTGAGAGGAAACAATTTATTGTGCTTCTTTATCTTTTTTAGTAGCCTCCACCCAAGTCGTAGGTCAAGCCATGAGGACATGGGCCTGAATCTCCTCCTTGAGGCCACTAATAAAACACTCTCGAAAGAAAGCATCAGTCATGCCCTCTGTTCGAAAATTCAGGCGCGCAAATGCAGCTATGAAGTCTTCTATTGTTCTTGATTGCTTTAATTTTGTCAAACAACCCAAATGGTCGGTGTCAGTGTCAAAGCATTCATAAAGCTCAGTCACAAATTGGGTCCAAGCAATATACCCTTGACGGGAAGTTTTTCTCCATTTCCACCATTGCCAGCGTTCTTGATCTAAATGGAGAACACCATACCGGAGTTTGGCCAAGTCATCTGTAATGTTGTAGAGAGAGAAATAATGTTCCATTTGGGTGACCCAACCAGTGGGGTCCGAGCCATCAAATTTGGTTACATCCACCCTCGGAAGGCGTATGTCCCGTTGAAAGTGATGGGGCTGAAAGGTATGGGACTGGGAAGAAGTTTCACCTTCAGTCTTTGTATGTGCGTCAGGAAAAGAGTCATCGGTAGGGATCTTGAGTTTGGTGTAGAGTGATGCAAAGATAGATTCAAGTTGGGTGGTCAGTTCGTGTTTGACTTCCGCTATTGCGGACTGCATAGATGCATTTATGGTGGTATTGATGGATGTATCACGGGAGGCAATAGTAGCACTAAGTTGTTGCAGTTCTTGTTGGGTCTCAAGGAAAATAGATTGCAAGGTGTTGAAGCGAGACTCTAGTTCTTGGCTACGGGTATGGGCCATGAGGATGGGTGAATTGAAAAGGGAGCGAGCGGGGTCAGAATTTTTTGCAGAAAAATGATATGGATGAATGTGATAAAGGAAAAGAGATGAATCTAATGGAATAGGTCTCAAATAATGGTGAAAAAAATTCCAAACTTTTTTTTTTTTTAACGGCTGGGGAGTTATTCTTCGGTCTGAAGAATGCTGCAGTGCTGAAATCCCCAAATTCTTAACCAGAAAGAAATGTGTATTTACTTGGCAACCTGAACACAGATGCGTGGCAATAGATCTCGTCAGTTTAATTTGTTTATGTTTATGTTTATGTTCCCCAAGGGTTAGGTATTTAAAGGTTCTACAGACAAGGGTTTGCCCTATGCTATAGCTCTCTAATATACGTGCGGGGTCCAACAGTAGTACTCGGCCCAATATTTTAGGGCACTAACTAAAGAGGATAGACCGTACCCTTAGCCGTACTACCTGACTACCCAGGTACTAGAGAGTATCTTCCCGAGTGTTGTTCTCGGTGACACTATAGCAGTCCGGCGGCCGATAGGTTTATCTAAAGAGGGCTTCAGGAAATCTAGGCCGATCCGTACACAGGTGATGTCTGATGCGCTACCACTCAAAGGGGTACCAACAGGGGTTATAAGGGTGGCCAACAGATGTGCGCTTAAGAACCACTTGTATTTCCTACGTGTATGAATCCCTCAACCGCGGGTTTATGTGCGTAACGACAGATCTCTGTGGCTTAAAGACGTCGGAATACGTCTCTACCCTGGAAAAAAAAATACCCACAATTTCTGCCAAGGAAAGTGCTTTGATACCACTTGCAAGATACCAGATATAATAAATACGCAGAACAGAAATAAAATGCTAGAAATAGCAAAATAACAGTGATATAACCAGCATAATCTCCACAATAACACAGAAATAATATGAGAACAACAACTGAAATAACACTTTGATTCAAAAAGCAATGTTCACAGGCCTCTTCGAGGGGGCAACCTCCATTCGAGCAACGCTCTGTTACAATAATCTCCAAGCTAGGGTTTTTATACCCTCGACCTTTATTTATACTAAATATGTCTATTAAAAGAAGCATCTAGAGGAAGATCATTCTAGAAGCGAAAGCTTCTATTAGGTCTTCTTACATCCGCCTTATTCTATTTTATTGAAAGGCCTTATTAATATTGACCTTTATTACATTCGAATACATTGATCTACCTATGTGCGAGTTAGGACCTTAACAAGTTATAAAAAACTTTGTTGACATGTCTTCAAATTCAAAGATTAACTAAGTATTTAAACTAAAAGTCTCACGACCAGGAGAAAATTGGTGTGTGCAAGTTGACCTAGGTCTGAAACCCTCAGAGGCATCCCAAACTCCCTCCTGAGGTAACATAATAAAAATGGGGATGATTACAGTTGAGCTCAACCAAGACAGTCCATAATTGTCAGAGATAGGGAGAGGTAAGGCCAAGCAATCAGTACATAGTTATAGGGACATCTTACTAATTATTTATGGTCAAGCCTTAGTGTATAGTGCGCGGACTTCCCTCCACTGTAGGGTTAGGGTAATGGCAAAGTTTATCAAATGGAAAATAAATTATAACATTAGGGAATATGACAGAGAAAGACTTGGCATGGGGGATTAATAGGGTTAGGGCATGAGAGAGATTCAACGGGTTTCAATATATATATATATATATATATATATATATATATATATATATATAACCTAAACTGAAATACAAACAACCAAAATGGTAAGTCGAGGAAAAAACTTGCCTATCTATAGTTGACAGGTTCAAGGATGAAACGCTTCTCCCGAGTTCGTTCCTTGCACGCGCTGGACTTTTCCTTTCTATTTTCTCGGAAAAACAAAACGAAATGTAAAGTGGGAGAAACCCCCTTTTATAGGATTTTGTGTATTTAAAGAACCCACACCAATGTACCTGGGAACGATTATTGAAGGTTCATGGGCCAAGAATTACGTGTACTAACAGAGTTTAGGTGAAACTCCACGGGGATAGCGAATTTTTCAAGTCCACTGGTGTTATCGGCAATGAAGTTGTCGACTACAAGAGTGTAAGGTTTATGTGTATCGGAGGGGATGTTAATAACTTCACCAATTGTGTGGTGTGTAACAAGAGTGACGAGGGAAAGTCTATCGGTATATTGGAAACAATGGTGGGAAGGATGCCATTCGTTGGGGTTCACTTGTTGGCGAAATTGGGAGGAAGTTCGGAGCTGCATACTTCCTCTTAAGAGAGAATTCTAGAAGTTGTTGTGAAAATGGAAGTCCAATTATCAGGGAGAAGAATCTCATGTCACATCAGAACCTTGTGAACATCCATAATCTCACAAATAAGGAATCATTTAGGATAATCGTGATTTTACATACACCAAATTCCAATTTGAAGGGAGGATTCACTTAATTTCAACACACCACACACCCCTTATCATAGAAGAGAAGGATCTCATGTCACTTCAGAACCCTATGAATATCCATAAGCTCACAAAGGAGGCATCACTTAGGATAACTGTGATTTTCCATAAGCCCAAAATTCCACTTTGCAAGGGAGGATTTAGTTAATTCCCACGCACCATAGACCCTTATCAACACCGGTTGCACCAAGGCCTGAGAACAAGGTCAGAAACAATTCCTCAAAGGAACTAAGAGAGCTAATCCACTATCATTGTAGCCAAAACTTAGAACATTCACCAAAACATGAAAATTGACCCATTGGGCCTAAGAGAAGGATAAATCTATAGGTATCTAAGCATAAATCAAATTACTTAGGGAGAAACCTGTTATCTCCCAAAATAGCACCGTCATTTTGAGAGATAGAATGAGTCCAAAAAATTCATTTTTTGTGAGTCTTGGCCTTCAAAAATTACTTTCCCACCTTTCAACAGCGCAACCGTTTAATTTTTTCACGGGTTAGCTATTGAAAGCTGTCACTTTCCACAGCTAACGAGTAATAAAATAATAGCCCGGCGTTGTTGAAAGTCCCGATTTTGCTCAAAATGACTTTTCTCTCGCTCTTGCACTCTCCAATGTCAAGCTACATGCCATATTCATCTTCTGCAAATGACAAGATTCTTGACAGATTAGATTATGACAGATGGTTGTTCTTTAGATGTCTTTGTGTTGACAGGTGGCCCTTAGAGGAAAGTGAGGATTTTGATTTGTTCAGCAGTGGGGTTCCAACCTCTCATCAAGGTGGATCGAATGGTTCTATTGGTGGGAAGCATCCTTATGGGGAACACCCTTCGAGGACTCTCTTTGTAAGGAACATTAACAGCAATGTTGAAGATAGTGAGTTTCGGGCCCTTTTTTGAGCAATATGGTACCATACGTACATAGTCGAAGCCTAAGTCCTAGCATCCAGCGCACCAAGCTATGAGATAATTACACCCATATGTCAAGGCGAATTACAAGCACTTAACAACTCTAATCCATGCAAAGATGCCACGAGGAAAATGATAGGTGCTCTGTCATAACATGCAATTAGGGAAAATAAAGACAGTTGCAACACTATTTTCTAAATGCAAATAGTCAAACACCTGATTTGCAGGCAGATGATTTGTGTGCAAATGTTTTGTGGGTCGATCAGAATCAGAGCATTGAGGCAAGCCATAGTTATTATGGAAATTTACCAACTGCTGGTTATTCTCATCATCAAATGGACTGGATATTATGTTGGGTTTTCATATTCCTGAGAATCAAAGATGGTTGCATCGAGAGCAAGGAGAAGATCTTGAGATTCAACTTGCGAACAGCTTGAACAAAATGTTGGGGACATGGTAGAGGGGACTTGCATTTCTCAGTCATTGTCGCCTGAGATGACTAAATTCAAGAACCAGACAGATCCTCAGCTGCTCGCCTGCGGGTCGCGGATTCTTGTCACATGGGACATACTCAAAGATGGGGAAATTTTCGAGATAAGCTTTTGCAGGAGGTGGTTATTTGGAAATTTGAGAAGGTAAAGGTGGATTCCTCCTTCTCCTCCTCATTATTCTCCTGGAAGGAGATTGCAAAGATGCCTCCATCCATGTGTGAGAATCTTAATAGAAATTTTCCTCATCATCAAATTTACAACCTGTTGAAATGCGTAGCAGTGGGAAATTTTGTGTGCTTCGTACTTTATAAAGCTACAGAGATGATAGAGGTGGTGGTTACAATTTTTTCTTCAAAAAAAAAGCATGGTCAATTTTTCTCAGAACATGTTCCAGAAGTTGCAAAGTCTGCTTGCTTCAAATACTGGAACGCCACCTGAGCAAGCCAAATTTCCTGTCAAAACAAAAGGTGAAAGTTCTATTGTTCATTCGCTGGATACCCCACTTGGAAATTTTTCTTCTCCTACCAATGAAATAGTCAAGCAGGTATGGCCCTTGTCCAATAAGCTGAATTTTGGTCAAGTGAAGCCAGAGCAGTTTGAAACTTCAGATGTTAAATAGGCTGTATATGTTCATTATTCGAGCCAAGATGTTATGGGCAGAAGTCAAGGGCATTCTACATCAAACATTGGGAAGCTAGCATCTATTGATTCAGCGTCCAAGTGGGCCAGTGGTTCTCTCGAAGCTGATGTGAAAGATGTACCCAGTAATCTTCTTTCCAATTTATCTGTAGCTTGTGAGGAAGCAAGCAACATTGGTGAACCATTGCAAAATTTATCTGTAAATTTGAATGATGATACTTCATTGCAAGATCAACAAGAAATGCTAATTGCCAGTGCTCATATATTTGTTGATGATCAACATGAAATGCCAATTGAACAGTAACTGAAATTGGAGTGGAAAATGGAAAACATAGTGGTCCCAGTGATTACTCAAGACAAATTCTTGCTAGTGCCAGATCTAATCCATTAGGGATTTCTATAACACCCATCACTGGACATCAACTCCAGTGAGAGCAGTATCAGATATCATGGAGTCTGGATTGGATGTCAACTGTGGATCTTTCCTCAGGATCATGCAGAAGCAGCAGTGAAGGTTGGGAAACTGAAGGAAGCCTTTAAAGACACGGCTCTATTCAACTCTTTCACTATGCAGATGCGCCTGGGATTATTTGATGGCAATCCAGCAATGCATCCCTATGGTAATCTTGGACCTCGGGAAGTTTGTAGTGAACAACATTAGCAGCTAGCCCTGGAGGCTGCAGGACAGGGGATAGTTCTGTTAAAAATAAAAACAATAATAGAGCATTGCCATTATCCTCAACCCAAATCAAATCATTGGCTGTCATTGGACCTAATGCAGATGTCACCAATATTATGATTGGCAACTATGCAGGTGTACCATGCAGATACACAACACCTCTACAAGGTCTCGATAAATACACAACAACTATACATAAACCTGGTTGTGGAAAACATGCAGATCACTTCTTCAGAAGGCCTTATGGAACTGTCAAGATACCTAGGGCTGTAAGTTATTCATATACCTGATTTGAGTATGCACTCAGAAAATGATCTCCAGCTTTTGAAGCATTTAGTAAATGAATACAAGGTCCCTGTTGGCCTTAGATTTTCTTTACTAACAAGGTTACGCTGTGCAAGAGCCTTTTCGCATCTAGACACCCGATGGCAATACATTTGTATTTGTCTTTTAGCTTTTACAGTGTTAGTGCAAGCAATTCCTGAAGATATTCGTATTTTCGTAATTCTAGCATTGAGGGTTCTGTATCAGAACAAATCTTGTCAGTCAACAGTTTTAAATATCATCACATCAGGAGCCTATTTTTGGAGCACAGAATCAGTGGTTTTTGCTAAAGATAGAAAATTTGATTCTATCATCATCAAAGAACATTTACGAGCCTTGGAAGGCTATCTGCACACATCAGAGGTCGAGAAAGATCAAGACTCTTAAAGGATATGAGATTGCTCTTAATTCAGGATTATCTTCTATTATTTTGGATCTAATTTGATTTTCTGTTTTCAGAATATTTGATCCATCTTTTTAGGATCTTAAAACTGCTCAGTAAAGTATATAAAGCCTGGGATTTCAATCTGAGTAAGGGTTCGATTCTGGATACAGTAATACTCCTTTTTTGTACTCAGACATTTCATTGCTAATACAGATCACAGGTTCCTTTCCATTTTGGTATCATTTTTTCATATTTCTTCTTCACTGCTATATTGTTGTCAAACCTTGAATAGCTGTTATCCTATTGTTTGGTTCATGACATTATAATCAGTTCCTTTAGTTGTTTATTAGACCCTGCTTTGCACTGGTTTATGAACAATCTTTTCTTCATCCACTGAAAGCTATTTTACTGATTAACCAATCTTGGAGAGCACTGTCTATTTGTTTATCATTTTGATTTTTGAATGCCATAAGCTGAATTGAGTTATCCCATTGATCCACATTTACAAAATACAAAAACATTCATTTCTTAAGTTACCAAACACCTTTGGTCTGCAACCACAAAGGGTTTCTTGGAGTGATAACAAAACCCACATAAGCTTTCATCAAAATATCGTGTGCATCAAACATATCACCTATTCATGGCATATGAAATTTCTATACCTTAAGTGTGAAGTGTGCAAGCATACTAGAGGGCTATAATGCATTAAAACTCTTCCTCCCTTCTTGAATTCAAAAGGACATTTTGCAATGGATGAAATTGTTTGACCTATGTCAAATAGTTCATCATTAATATAATTAAGGGATGATTGAAAAATTAATCCCCTTTTTTGTTTTAAGTTTCCCCACCTCCAATCAAGAGGCCTCATTAGTTAGATGATCCGCTTGGTGATTGTGAGTCCTTGGAACATGGAAATACTCAATTGAATTGAATCTTTTTGCCTCTACTTGTATTCTTGTAATGAGCCTTCCCAAGATACTATTAGACAAAGGTTGGGATTGACACATATATCTAATTATGATTGCAAAGTCTCCATTGACTATTAAGTTTGTAACCCACCTTAGGTCCATAATTTTTAATCCTTAATAAAAAGTAAGAGCTTCAACCTAGTTATCAGTTGCTTCTCCAAGACCTCATTAGAAAGTAATTTCTCGTTGTCCATTCGAATAGAAAGTGATCCTCCCACACCAACCACCCCTAAAAAGTTTCCTATAATTTATACATCATTATAGTGTTCTATTCAACTAATGTTTTTATTAACTAATAATTTATACATCATTATAGTGTTCTATTCAACTAATGTTTTTATTAACTAATGTAATTAATAATATCAAAGAAAAAATTAAAAACTAAAAACAAAGGAAAGGAGTGGTGTTAAATTACTAAAAACAAAGGAAAGGAGTGGTGTTAATTTAACATAAACATTATAATTTGAAATTGTGTGTTATTTTTAATGTAATTTAAATTCAGAAAATATTAATTTATATCACAATATTACTAATTTTCATATATATTAAGTTTTAAAATAATAATATATTTATATATTTAATTATTAATTTTTAATAATTGATTATTAAATATTTTTAAAATATAACATTAATATGCATTTTTAATTAATTAAATATATTAAAACAAATATAACGGTAAATTTTAAATAATCACCACTTTGCATTTTGTAAATGGTTTTGTAATATTTTATATATCTAATTTTTAATTTTTAATAATTAATTATTAAATATCTTTAAAATGTAACATTAACATGAATTTTTAATTATTTAAATATATTAAAACAAATATAACGGTAAATTTTAAATAATCACCGCTTTGCGTTTTGTAAATGGTTTTGTAATATTTCAAAATCTAAGTTGTGTGGATTTTATGTAAAAGTGTTTCATGTTGTATGTATCGTAACAAAAAGTTAAATATAAGATGGTATTAGTGTGATTGTTTACGAGAACAAATGTTACAATGTAGCTAAATTGAATTTGATATTAAATATTTATTTAAGTAATATATTGAAAATGGTTATTAATTTAGGTGAAAGAAAATTATTTTCTTTTTAAGAAAAAAATGGTATGGTTTTCTATTAAGTATACACAAAATATTATATTTAGAATTTTGGGGAGTCTCTCAAAATGGAAACTTTTAACTTGAAATTTTAGGGTTTTTAAGTTTTTTATAATCCATTTTTCAAGACATCTAGTATAGTTTAGTTGGGTCTTTTTTCTCTGGATAGTAGTCTTAGATTTTACAGAGTTCAACTTGGGGATTAAAAGTATATTTCCAATGAGGGAGAAAAAAACAAAAAAACAAAATAGTTGTAACATTCAAAGAGTACGCGAGAACTAGAGATAACTCAAGGTAGAATCCTTCCTTAGACTATGTAGTTTCATTGCTCCCATTGCTATAGCGTCAATTGTTTTCTTTGAAGCATTGACAAGCGTGTTGGCTTAATCCCTATCCTATTTACAAACTACTATTCCCCATACCTCTTTGAGACCTTCTAAAAAAAATCTTATTGGAAGATGTGCATGCCCTCATAGTTATAGAACTCACGTACATGCGGGCTACTCAAGGGACAACGGTATACATGTCAGAAAATGATTAAAACTAGTAACAACCACATTTATGTAAAAAGTGGTTGATATACGCATCAGCGCCATTTTTCATTTTTTTTTAATTAATGGCGCCGATCGGCGTATATCAACCACTTTTTACATAAATGTGGTTGTTGCTAGTTGACGGTCGACATGCAGGGCCACAACCATCAACATATTTTAATACAATTTAAATGTAATATTTAAATATTATTTAGTAATTACTTAATTATTATTTAAAATAAAATAATTAAAAATTTAGTTAATATTCATATAAAATTAAATAATTTAATAATAATACTTAAATAATAATAAATTATTATTTCTTTATAAAAAATACTAAACAATAAATAAATTATTAGAAATTGATTATTTAATTATAAAAAATTAATTAATTAAAAATTATATAATAATACTTATTAATTAATAATAATTAAATTATTAATTCGCAATTGATTATAAATAATAAAAATAAAATTAAATAAAAAATATTTATAAATTATAAAATAATATAGACGAAAAAAAAATTAATAAAAAATAAATGCATTATTAAAATAATACAATAATAATGGAAAAAATACATTTATATATTATAAATTAATTTATAAAAAATAAAATAGTAAATAACAAAGTATTTAATAAAGTTAATAAAAAGAAAAATAATAAAGTATTACATATAATAATAAGAAAGTAATAAAAAAAATAAGAACATTGTTAAAATAATACATTATATATAAATAAAGGAAGAGAACATTAATAATGTATAAATACACTAATATATTAATTAATTAATATATTAGTTAATGTATTAAAAATATTAAATAATAACTAAATTATTAAAAATAATTATTTAATTATCAAAAATTAATTAATTAAAAATTATTTAATAGTAATATTTATTAATTAATAATAATAAAATGAATGTATTAATATATTAATGTATTTAATGTATTAATGCATTAATACATTTGTAATGTATTTAATACATTATTAATGTATTTAATACATTAATATATTAAATACATTAATTTATTTAATGTATTAATGCATTAAATACATCAATGTGTTAATGTATTTAATACAGTAACATATTAAATACTTTAATGTATTAATATATTTAATACATTAATGTATTAAATACATTATTAATGTATTTAATACATTAACGTATTAAATACATTATTATATTAATGTATTAATACATAAATGAATTAAATACATTAAATACGTTAATGTATTAATGCATTAATGTATTAATGTATTAAATACGTTAATGTATTTAATGTATTAATGCATTAATGTATTTAACGTATTAATGTATTTAAATGTATTTAATGTATTTAATACATTAATGTATTTAATACATTAATGTATTAAATACACTAATGTATTTAATGTATTAATGCATTAAATACATTTATGTGTTAATGTATTTAATGTGTTAATGTATTTAATGTATTTAATACATTAATGTATTAAATACATTAATGTATTTAATGTATTAATGCATTAAATACATTAATGTGTTAATGTGAAATGTGTTAAATACATTAATGTGTTAATGTGAAATGTTCGTCAGAATGCGACGTAGGAAAATGTTTGTCATAATGCGACATAGGGAAATGTTTGTCATTAATGTAGTAATGTATTCAATACATTATTAATGTATTTAATACATTAATGTAGAAATGTATTTAATGTATTAATGTATTTAATGTATTTAATGTATTAATGTATTTAATACATTAATGTATTAAATACATTAATGTGTTTAATGTATTAATGCATTAAATACATTAATGTGTTAATGTACTTAATGTGTTAATGCATTTAATTTATTAATGTATTTAATACATTAATGTATTAAATACATTAATGTATTAAATACATTAATGTATTTAATACATTAATGTATTTAATGTATTAATGCATTAAATACATTAATGTGTTAATGTATTTAATACATTAACGTATTAAATATGTTAATGTATTAATATATTTAGTACATTAATGTATTAAATACATTATTAATGTATTTAATACATTATTAATGTATTTAATACATTATTAATGTATTTAATACATTAACGTATCAAATACATTATTATATTAATGTATTAATGCATTAAATACATTAATGTTATTAATCAAAATGCTCCTCACATTGCGACGATGAGAAACGTTCGTCACAATGTGACATTAGGACATGGTCGTCACATTGCGACGTTGGGAAATGTTTATCATAATGCAATGTTAGTCACAATGCAATGGAAATGTTCATCATAATGCAATGGAAATGTTAGTCACAATGAGATGTATGGAATCATGTTATACATTTTAGACAATGATTCATACTTTTTCTAAGGACATTGATAACAAAAGGGAAATGCTTGTCACATTGTGATGATGGGAAACGTTCGACACAATGTGACATAGGGAAATGGTCGTCACATTGCAACATTGGGAAATGTTCATCACAATGCGACGTAGGGAAATGTTCATCATAATGCAATGTTTGGAAACACTTGACATAGTGTAGAATCATCTTTTACTTTTGCGACATTGGGAAAATGGTCGTTAGATTGTGGCGTCAAGAATTTTTTGTCATATTGCGACGTACGAAAATGTTCATCACAGCGTGACATTGGGAAATGTTTGTCAGAGTGGGACGTTTGGAAATGTTAGTCACAATGAGATGTATGGAATCATGTTTTACTATTTAGACAATGATTTATATTTTTCCTAAGGACTTTGATAACAAAAGGGAAATTTTCATCACATTGCGACGATGGGAAACGTTCGCCACAATGCGACATTGATAAATGGTCATCACATTGCGACGTTGGGAAATGTTCTTCACAATGCGACATAGGGAAATGTTCATCATAATGCAATGTTAGTCACAATGAAATGGAAATGTTCATCATAATACAATGGAAATGTTAGTCACAATGAGATGTATGGAATCATGTTTTACTTTTTAGACAAT
>JASDQU010221488.1:4645-15931 GCA_032191745.1 Picea mariana
TAACACTTATGGTTCTTCTTTTCTCATTAGAAGGCCTGTGACTTCCTTATTTGCTTGAGCCACTCTCCTTATCCAACTTTTTTTCTATTCGGTTCAAGCTCTGCATTAACTTCATTTTGAAGTCATCCTGCTTCTCCTTGGATTTCATAAGCCTTTCATTATAAAATTTATGGCTTTGGACATCCTTTTGCAAATTTTTAATGGTCTCTGCCATATTCATGTTTTCATCTCTTCCTTCTCCATGTCCATTGGAGTTTGTTCCTTCAATGCCCAAATGGACATCCGTCTCTCTAAACCCATCCTCCTGACTGTAAGTCCCCTGTGCCTCTTCCATTACTCTGGAATCTGTGTTGATTATGATCTGATCTAGTTGTTTTTAACTCTGCAAAATGTGCAGCCAACAAAACTTTGTCAGGCTAACTGTTTCAACAATTTCATGAAAATATGAACCATTATGATTCAATAATATATCAAAACTCTCTCTTCTGATTTCTTGGAAAATTGAATTCCTAGATCAATTTTCTGGGTGGATAATTATATTCCACTGTCCAAGACCTTTCCAACGCCTACTCCCATGCTCAATTCTAAGTCTTGAACATAAAGTTATGGTTATTTAAAAATTGCCCATTAATTTTTCTGTTCATTTTACAACTTGGAGGTACTTTGCGATGTAAATATGAAATTTCACACCTACTCCATTGGATTTTTCATAGGATCTCAATTGGTTTTCCTCATATACATATTATGGACACTTTGTCCAAGTTTCAGCTCTTTTTGGGTTCCAGGCTGCTAGTTACAGCCTGCTGAAATTTCAGACCAAAATACCATATTGTAACTGGTATGCTACATGTATCTTATTTTCCATATTAACACTTTTAAAATGCCCGGAAATTTAATTTATCTCTTGGAACTGTCTTCTATGTCTAATAGCTTTCCATTGACTACTCTTGCGCCTCAATCTGATTCCGGAGTAGAAAGTTATGGCTCTTTGAAGTTAGATGGATCTTAAAATTTACCCTTCACTGTTTGTGTTGTAACTTTCTCATAAAAGCTCTATTTGAAGAATAGTTTACACCATTAGAAAGCTCTCTCTGAGCTCTTTTATTTGAGCTGTAGAGATAGGGTGTACCTTCGGTAAACCTCTGTCTCATGGTTTTTTAGTTGCTAAAAATGCTTTGCAAAAAGATGTCGTTCAAATGATATAAAATGTCACAGAAAATCACTAGTTTTCTGTTGTTGTTCACCCTTCAAACAACTTCGTGCACACAAATTTCAACCTGTAAACCCATATTCACCAAGAAAAACCACAACACAAGGTAAATCATGCTTTGTGCATTTTAAAACCATCGTGTATCACTTCTCTGTCGCGCCAATAAATGTGCACTACTTTTGTGTCGCGTGCCAATATCTACCACGTGCAGTTTTGGTTCTTGTACTATTACCTGTTGCATGCAGTTTTTTGTATCGTGCGTTGGTATTTCACGCACATTGTACTCTACATGTTGCACCATGACAGATTTTAGTATGTCTCCATCGCGCACCAAAACTCTGTGCACGCACTAACTAAACTGTCGCGCGACAACATTTACCCACATTGCGCGCACAACTACCATACTCCACTGCGTTGTGCCAATATTGCGCACACCACGCGTGCCATTATTATATGTGTGTGCACCATGTGCACCTTTTATGCGTATGAACACCGCACAATGTTAAATTCAATGCATGCTCCTGTGCACCAACATTTTTCTGCGCGACGTCGATATTTAGCGCGCACACCTGCACACTAAAATTTTTCTGCGTAGCACCAAAATTTAGCTTACACACCAGCACGCCAATATCTTGCCGCGCAGTGCCAAATATTACCTATCACAAGATTTTCACTGTGCATCATGAATTTTTAGTGCGCCCACCTATGCACATTCATTTTTATGCGCATCAATTCCTCATGAATTCTGTTGTAGAAATTGGGGCTTCTTCCTTACTTTTTCCCCAATTCAACATAGACATTTAGAAACCATGAAATTCATTCAATTTTACCACGATAAAACCAATTCAACCTCTGCAACAACAAATCGTTGTGGGTTGACATTTCTTGAACAAATTAACCCAAAAATCAATTCACGAATTGAGAATTTTATTTACTAATCTCGCTCCATCAGTCATGGCTTCACTGTAACTTTGAATTCGACCAATTCTAGGTCTGAATTTGCTAGAACAGATATTAAACCAGTAATATCTCACCACTTGGTCGAATTTATCAATTTTCTCATGAATTTAACAACAAAATTGGGGATTTTCCCAATTCTGCGTCGTTGCTTCTAAATATTACCATGGACGCTCTGCAACTCAAAATTTGGCCACTTCGAAATAAATCCTCTGTGAAATTTTTCTTCAACTCAAATTTCTTGGCCCATCCAGGCTCAGTGTTGGAAACTGAAGTTCTGATACCATATTGTAACATCCCTAGCCACTTGTTAGAATATGAAGGATTGTGCTCATTTTACCATTGACAATACCCTTGTCACCCAACCATAGGCCGAGCCACCCTCCTAGCACCTTGACCTTGATAGAGAGAAGAATCCTGGTAGCAATCCAATATCCAATCAAGGCTAATGCACCAAGCAAGAAGTAACCAAGATGATCAGATAGTCTCACCCAAAACTGGCGCAACACCTTCCCCAGGACTTGCGCACAAGATTGTTAGACTGTAGTGCGCAAAAACTGGCTTTCTGTGATTATGAGAGTGTGTCAAATGAGAGACTGACACCCTATATTTATAGTATTCCTGGAAGACTTGCCTAGGATGAATTCTCTCTCTGGGTACTAATTAATTCATATTAATTATCTATCTTCAGCCGACATCTCGTCTAGGGTTTCCTTCATTTCTTTGCTTTCTTCCGGAACATTCTAATCTTGTTAAAGGTCACAATAGAGGTTCATACCTCCCGAAGCTACCATAATATCAACACCACCCACAGGCCGGGCAATGCCACTACTTAGACGCTTTAATTAGCTCTAATACCATGTTGTAACGTCCTCGACCATCCATGTCGGGCCACTCTACGCCAGAGAACTCTTATTGTTCTCTCTGCGGAACGTACTATAACATACCCAACATCCAACTGAGCTATGCCACATAATTTTTTTCTTGAAATGCATGCAATTAAAACATATATACACACATAACTCTTGTGGAAGCTTTATATATAAAACGTAAACAACCCAATACATATGTAAATGCATGGATTCCCACAGAAATAAAAGTAAACGTAGACATGTAGCATATACATGAATTACCCATAAATATACAGACAGCTATAACCGCACATATGATAACCCATAAAAATAAGCACATAAATAACAATGCAACATGTAAATTTGTCACACAATTGATACTTATCTTGGTAAGAATGTCACCAACTGTGTGTAGACCTTCCACGAACCTCCCAGCCTTAGACCACATTGTTCATCACTCTCAACAGTGAGTCACCCCCAAGCTGGGACTAAACTCCACCCAGGTAAAGGGATTCCTAACCAAGTTAAAGGCTCATAGACAACAGGAAAGACTCCATCACAGGTGCTCACTCAACTAACAGCCTACAATCCCTCATTCTCCACATGCATGTCCCACCCCACGAAGTGTGCCCCTTCTCTGCTCAACAGTCCTTTGACTGCCCCACTTCCCTTCAAGGGCTTCAGCAACAGGCCAGACATGAAGTCTCAAATCCTTGTAGCTGCAGTTTAGCACCTTCAGGAAATCAATTCCCCATCAATTCTCTCACTCAGAGAATTGCTCACGGGCCTGACAACCCACCTCTTCAATACCCCATGGGCCTGACAACTCGCCTCTTCAATACCCCATGAGCCTGATAACCCGCTTCTTCAATCCAGAGCCCAAGCTAACTAGATACACCAACTCAAAATGGATATGGATACAAGTTCAGGTACAATGATGATGGTACAAAGGATAACTCAATGGTGTGTGAATACTCATGGATGATTGAATGGATAACTAAATGATGGAAGGAATCATGGGAAGAATAATGGAAGGGATCATGAGAAGAATGATGGAAAAGATCCTCGAAAATGAACTAAGTCCCAACAATATGTATGCATGTCCCCAACTTGACACTTGCCATGTTGGGAGCTACTTTGGCCCACTTGTTCCCAACTTTAGAACTTAGGATAAAATAATTATCCATACTTTATGATTTAATAAATATTAATATAATATTCATTTTTGGCTTAATCTCCCTAGCTTAGCCCTTTTCATTAACTTTTAGGCCTCTCCCTTTCCCTAACCAGTGGAGTTTAGTCCCCCATCTCTTTTAACATGGTCGGTCTGCGCGCAATGATGTATTTTATATTAATTATGAGACATGTACAAAAACATGCGCATTGGCCTTTAACATTTAGGCTCTTCGGCCTAATCAAAACATAAGCATCATAGCTTATAATAACTATCTCACCAGCCTATAAAACACAACATATACACAAAGGCTCGCTGACCTCACAATCGCGCACACTTAAGATGTTGTGCGTGGTATCCTGGAATGTGTACACTTCATCATTTCACTGCGCAGTACATGCGCGCACTATGCCATGAAAAGTGCATACAAAATGATGTCAGACAACTCACCAACTTAAGTACATTTTCACTTACAATACAATTGGGTGCGACCTAGGGATATTACAAATCTTGGCCAATATATACAATTTCCAGAGCTAACACTTCGTTCAATTGGAAGATCTCAAGAAGAAATTCAATCTCAAACCTACAAATAAAATTATCACTCAAAAATCTTTTGATCTCATACTAGATGAAATATTTTCCAAGATGGAATTGAGCAATTGTGAGACTTGGTGGAGAGATTGGTAATGAGATTCTCCAAATCTCCAAATTTTTATCTCTATTTTTCACTTATGGTTGATTTAGTGGCATACACTAAGTTAACAAACATATAAAAAAAAGAGATGGAGATGCATCACTCCTATTACCAAATAACCCTCACATTTCAAAACCTTGTGGAAACACCCCTATAGCCCAAAAAGACCTTCTTCATCTTGTCCTTACTATATAAAGTATTAGATACCATAAACATGTCATGAAAAATGGGATTAAGTGTCCCTTGGCATCCCCTTTGTCGAAAGGACTCAATTCTACATTTGTTTTGGTTTTGCCCCTTAGCCAAGTTAGTTCAAGATTGGATTAGTACCTTAGCTAAACCCTCCTTTACTACCACTTAAGTTAATGGGAAACCTTATTAGGAGACATCAGACCCTAGTTTTTTTTACCTTTTACAATGTCTCAAAATTATTAAGGGTGGAGATTCTCTATTTTATTTGGTAGCATTTTAGTAGCTCAATTTTCAATAGGGTTTCCACCCGTTTAGATTTCAATTTTCATGTTCAAAAAGATGTAATTTTTCATATATGTGCATAAGCGAACTAGTTTCAACTTAGTTCAAGATATTATCTATTGTATTGGGAAGAATCAAGGTGGCTTCATTTTTGTTGGACACTAATCCTTCATGGATGGGTTACTTGTAACATAGTAAATATATGAATAGTGGTAAGTGATAGAAAAAGTCTTAACTTATGAAAAACCAATAATCATTTATTGTATATTTAATAACCTATCATATTAATTCCAAATACATCCAGTGTGGAATTACTTTCTGCCATCCTTGGCCTGACAGAGCCCAGTTTAACTCCATCAGTAGATTCCTTGGTGTTTTCCTACCATGCAGAAAACGCCTCTGCTAGCTAGCTTGCCTGCCCTCTTCCCTCTATCATTCTGCCTCAGTGGATTCTCCCACAGTGATACGTACGTTGGTAAATTCTAGAATTACCCCTTTCCTCACCAAATCTCTCACGCTGCAACAATTCAGACCATCTGCAATCACACATCCTTTGCTAGCATTCTCACCCACTGAAATCGTTTGGTCTCCATTCACTGGTATTGTTCTATATTGAACTTAGAGCACGACTTCATTTCTTTCCTCGCACTATCTCCATTTGCTGGCTCATATGAGATATCATTTCATGGCAGCATTGCTCCCTAAACCCAATACGCCTCTCTCCTTTGCATCTATATGTTCATTGTAAACCCTAAACTACATTGTTACTGCACCAAGAATGTACTCACGACCTAACCAGTCGCTCTAGTATCCTCGTTCTGGATGGACTTGTAATCGCTGCTTTCCATTTCATTTCTCAACTTTAAACACCAATTTACCCTATCACTGCACAATTTCTCGACTCGACTATAGTGCAGGTCATGTCGAGGGCATTTTTTTATGAAGAATCAAAAAGGGCGCTTCAACAGCAAGAGTCGAATTGAAAAAGGACCTGTACTTTGCAGTAACACAGGAATGGCGTTGTTTATTGCTCATTGCTTGTGTACATTCATTAGTTCATACGTTGGTACCAAAACCTGAAGTTAAGTCACTGGTATATCCATACTTTATCCATATAGCTATAGCGAGAAAATCCTTACTGTTGCAGCCTCAACATTCGACTTGCCTATCGCCCCTCCATATATTCTTGCGTAGAAATTTTAGCTGCGCTTTATTGAAGTTCGTCATCAATCCTCCTTTTTTTTTATAAAGAGGATACGACTCAGCAGTGATAATTTTGGCTTGTCCCATAACATCCATGGAAGTGGCCTTTACATAGCGTGGACCTCATCAATATTTTTTTTTAGAGCATAAATGAAATTGATAGCATTTGTATTATATATGTATTTCTATGAGAGTCTACCTTAGCCTTGTGATTCAAGAGCAAAGCAAAAATCTTCATTGTAATTCTAATTTGAGAGTGACACCATCATTCGACATCTTCCAAGCATGTTGGTATAGCTCGTATTCTCTTGAATTCACATGCTCCAAATTTTATTATGTTTGTGGTTTTGAAAGTGGTGGTGGAAACCTTTAAGTGAAGTCACTCACGAGAAACCCAAATTGAAACGTGTATAAAGACCCGACTCAAACATATTTCTTGTTATCAAGTAGAAATGAAAGGACGCAAAAAGAAGAAGATCAAAGGCAGAGGGGGTTGGAATAATCCCCGAGAAAAATCCAACATCCATTGTACTCACTGCGGAATGAATGGATCAGATGAAGCCTTTGAATGCAGAGTTCCATGGCAGAAGATCAAAGAAGATAGAGATATAACTGTAGACCTGGCAAAAGGTAAAGCACGCGTTCATTACATAGTTGCTTATTGCAATATAGGAGTAAGTGAAGATTTGTTTAATGCTTTGCTTGCTTCTTGGGGAGATGCATGGCTTCTTGACATAGACATGAACTCACACATGACATTTCAAAGAGATATCTTTGAAGACTTCGACGGCGTAGTATACTTTGTAAATAGATCAAGTCTCAAACCTTCGGGAATGGGCACCATCAGGCTTAAGTTGCCTGGACTCCCGGATTTTCTTCTGCACAAGGTACTCTATCTTCCATAGCTGCAAAGAAGCTTGTTGTCCCTTGTGCACATCAAACAACAAGGACACTATGTTCATATGATTGGTGGCAAAGTTGAAATAATGAAGGATTCTAACAACATGGTTGTCATGACCGGAATAGAAGATTGAAGACTATTGAGGTTGAATGGGACATCTTCCCATACACACATTGTTGCATACCTCTCTCATCATGACTCATGTATAATGTCATCTAGTCTTTTGTGGCATGCTATATTTGGTCATATTAACTATGACAATCTTTATTTGTTGAGAAAGAATGTTGTTTTTGGTCTACCCACCATTCCTAGAAAACTGAAACAATGTGATGCTTGTATTCTTGGAAAGCATATCAAACAAGCTTTCCATGATTCTACTTCCAGAGCATGTAGAAGACTTGAACTAATTCATTATGATTTATGTGGCCCTATGCCTATTCCTTCTACAAATGGAAACAAATACATCATGACTTTTATTGATGATTATACCAGAATGTGTTGGGTATATTTGCTGAAATAAAAATCACAAGTTTTTGAAACATTTAAAAAATTCCTTGTATGGATTCAAAATGAAGCTAGGTCTCGTATTGGCTCTCTTCGCACTGACAATAGAAGAGAATATACATCTAATGAATTTGAATGTTATCTTCGCCAACATGTGATCAAACATCAAACAACAGTTCCATACAATCCCCAACAAAATGGTGTGGCTGAACGAATGAACATGACACTCCTAAATATGGTTCGTTTCATGATGTTTTTCAAGAATGTTAAATTAATGTTTTGGGCCAATGCAATTCTATGTACAATTTATTTCAAAAATAGGTGTCTATCTCATGCTATAAGAAACAAGAATCCATATGAAATGTGGTATTTCCACAATCCTTTGGTGAGGCTTCTCGAGGTCTTTGGTTCCACCTGCTATGCCTTGATTCCTAAGGAGCAAAGAAGCAATCTTGATTTAAGGAGTCGTAAGTGCATCTTCTTGGGGTACTCAAATACCACCAAGGGGTATCGTCTTTACGATGAGACAAATAAGAAGTTCATCCTTTCCAGAGATGTAATCTTTCTTGAATCCTCCAAAGAAACTGTTGAGAGGCAGCTTGATCATCTGGAAAAATTCACTCGTGTAAAGACATATCATGAATTTGATGATGATATTCCACATATTGAAGGGGGGACCCTATCTTGGGTCAATCTTTGGAATCTCTTTGTGTAGCACCATCTCCCCCACCCAAAGAAGTTCCTGCCACTTCATAAGAACCCGAAGTTCAGTTGGATGATGTGATCAAGAAGATTGAAAAACTGAGACTTGATGAGAACTCAACACCATCTCAATCAGCCGAGCAACCTAGACCATCTCATAAAGGTCCACCAAAATGGCTCACAAAAACACTTAAAAGTGTTCATCCTGATGAGATCGGGAAGACAGGAACCAGATTGTCCTCAAAACAAGATGGAGGTAATGTAGATAATTCAAACTCAGGTGATGTAGAAGATATGGATGTTTCATATGATTGTGAGTTGAATTTATCTTCTAACCTTGAACCGACTTCCTTTAAAGAAGTCACTTCTCATGATGAATGGAAAGAAGCCATGTAGAAGGAACATGATGCTCTCATCGAAAATGGGATATGGAAGTTGGTTGACCCTCCATATGGAATCAATCCGACTGGCTCCAAGTGGGTATTCAAGAACAAGTACAGATCAGATGGCTCACTTGAAAAGCACAAAGTAAGGCTCGTGGCATATTGATTTGCATAGAAAGAAGGTGTTGATTATGAAGAGACCTTTTCCCCCATAACAAAATGGGAAACCATCCGCACTCTATTTTCCATGGCAACACAAAATGGATTGAAAATTCATCAAATGGATGTGAAGACTGCTTTCTTGAATGGAGACTTGAAAGAGAGTGTGTTCATGTCTCAACTAAAAGGCTTAGTTGTGAAGGGAAAATAACATAAGGTATGCAAGCTCATTAAATCCTTGTATGGATTGAAACAAGCACCACGAGCATGGTATGAAAAGTTAATCGAGCATCTTCTGAAATTGAATTTCAAGCATTTCAATCTTGACAATGCCACTTTGTTTATCAAGAAAGTTGAAAAAATAGTTGTATATCTTGTAGAATATGTAGATGATATGTTCATAACAAGGAACAATGATAACTACATTGCATCCATAAATAAAGAGTTGAAGAAAGGATTCGAGATGACAGATTTGGGACATATTCACTGCTATTTGGGCATTGAAGTGATTCAAAATCCAAAGTGCATATTCATCTCCGAAAATGAGTACATTGGAGAACTATTGAACAAGTTTGGCATGGTTGAGTGCAATCATGTTTCTACTCCAACGGAACAGAACTTGAAACTCACATCAGAAGAAGGGAATGAATTTGAGGATGCAACCAAGTATAGACAGCTTGTGGGAAGTCTTATCTATCTTACTACCACCAGACCAAACATTTCATTTATTGTTAGGATTATTTCCAGGTTCATGCAAAATCCTTGTGAAGGAAATTGGTTTGCGACAAAGAGAATTCTAAAATATTTGAAAGGAACTCAATCTTTTGGATTCAAGTACTCTAAGGTAGATAAATTCAACCTGATCAGATATTCCTATTCAGACTTTGATGGGAATAAGGAAAATGGAGTGTCAACTTTAGGTTATCTCATGAGTCTTGGATCAACAGTTGTCTCATGGAGATCACACAAACAATCAATCCCAACAGATTCCACAACAAAGGCAGAATATGTGGCAGTTGCAGAAGCAATAAAGGATATTGTGTGGCTCAGGAAAATACTTGAATATTTGCAGGAGAACCAGGTGAATTCTACTCCTCTTCTAGTTGATAATACTTTTGCAATCAAGTTGACCAAGAATCCTAGATTCCATGATTGAACCAAGCATATTGAGACAAAGCATCACTTGATTTGATATCATGTAGAGGCCAAGACTATTCACTTTGAGACATTGTTCCACAAATGAGCAAACTGCAAACATCTTCACTAAAGTGCTTGGAAAAGAAAAATTTGAGAAGTTCAAAATGATGCTTGGACTCACACACACCCCTTTGGATTAAGGGGGGGAATGTTGGACACTTAATCCTTCATGGATGAGTTACTTGTAACATATTCGTAAATGTGAATAGTCGTAGGTGATAGGAAACATCTTCAGTTATGGAAGACCAATAGTCATTTATTGTATATTTATTAACCTATCATGTTAATGCCAAACACATCAAGTAAGGAGTTACTTTCTGCCATCCCTGGCCTGAAAATTTTCAATAGGGTTTCCACCCATTTAGATTTCAATTTTTATTTATAAAAAGATACAATTTAGGTGTGTTATTTTCATATATGTGCAAAATCAAACAAGGTTCATCTTGAGTTCAAACATTCAATTGAGATTTTGAAGCATTGAGTATCTAGACTCTAGAATTTTCTCCCTATTCTACCAGCATAGATCTCCCTCCATGGCCTCAGTATCCCAAGATAAACATAGAGTCAATCAATATAGAAAAGGGGATGGTCTTAGAGCAAGTAATCCAATAATTTAGAACCCCAAATCATGCCTAAAAAATGTTTGAATTTGCTACTAACAGTGTATAGTGGCAAGGCCAGAGCCAAAATATAACATAGGAAGATGACCCACTTTTATTATATGATAAAGAAATGGGCAAAGTAAGTGATTGGGGCACAAAAATTGTTAAATCCCCTATATAAATATCAAGCATAGAGCCACCAAATGTGTAGACCCAAACTTTTCATGGATCTTTTAAATGGTTAATCATTGAAACTTTAAACTTTACTTGAA
>JASDQU010221489.1:7409-17593 GCA_032191745.1 Picea mariana
GATTTGTAATTTGTTGATTGACCAGAAAGTTTCTAGAGTGAGAGTTGCCCATAAACCCATGAGTTCTACTTTTGCATTTGATCCCACTCCACAGTTAATGAACCACTTGGTGATCCTCAACGGATGAGTCTTGAAGATGATGCCAGCTCCGCAACATAGACCATTTGACTGCACTGCACCATCAAAGCAAGCTAAGGTGTAACCTACAGCCTGAGTAATCTCACAAACTTTGTTTGGGAAGATTTTAATAGTGGACGGTTGCCAGGAGAAATAATCTGATATCCTGTGAACAACAAAGAATATAGAGGGGGAGCGGTCTTCAAAGAGCGCCTTGTTTCTTTCAATCCATAAATGCCAGCAAGCGAGGGCAGCCAAACTGACAGGGATAGATTTTTTCGAAGACCATGCTCTGAAACAGTTCGAAACTGTGGAGACGTTCCACTGAAGATTTAGGGAAAAAAGGTTTTTAAGGCACTGCCAAACAACCTTAGTGAAATTGCAATGGATTCAAAAAAGAGAGAAGCCCAGGCCTTGATGGATGTATGTCTGAGTTCTTCATCTTCTTCTTTGATCTTATGGGAGACGACCTTCTGCAGATGGTTGAGGATTCGCAAAAAAAAAGTAAAATCTATGGAAGCTTAAATTCCACCTTCCTGGCTTTGATCCCAAAGGAAAATAACTCGGCTTCTTTCAACGACTACCACCCAATCTCCCTTTGTAATCTTATTTATAAGGTAATTTCAAAAGTACTTGCTAATCAGATTAAACTTATTTTATAAAGATGTCTCTCAGCTGAACAACTGGGGTTTCTAAAAGGCAGAAGAATTCAGGATGTCATTGGTGCGGCCCATGAAATCCTTCACAACATTAAAAAGAAAAATTCAAAGTCCCTGGTTTTGAAGCTGGATCTCAAAAAAGCTTTTGACAGCATTGACTGGGAGTTCTTAAGGTTGATCTTGCTTACAGTGGTTTTTGGAGTAAAGATAACAGAGTGGGTTATGTCCTGTGTAACTAGTGTAAATTTTGTTGTGTTGATAAATGGAGAGAGAAAATTTTTTTCAAGAGTGAGAGGGGGCTCCAACAGGGATGCCCACTCTCCCCGCACCTGTTCATCATGTTAATGGAAGGACTCGGCTTGTAGCTTTCTAAAAGCATCTCTGAACATCGTATATCACGTATAAAGGTTTCAAAGTTTTTAAAAATTGTTCATCTAATGTTTGTCGATGATGTTCTCATAATGTCAAGGGTTGATCCTACGGAGTGGGTAGTAATCATAGACATTATTCAGGAGTTATGTTCTGCTTCGGGTCTTCGTATTAATAATTCAAAATCCACTGCTCATTATTGGGGGCTTAATGAAGCTAAACTCCGTCTTCTAAAAGCTTCTATTACCTATACCTTCGTTGATTTGAATCAAGGATTCAAGTACCTTGGCTATCTACTAAAACCTGGTGCAACAAAATCCGAAGATTGGTGCTGGTTGGTGGAAAAATTAGAAAGAAACATCCGCTTTTGGTGTAATAAGTGGCTGTCACTAGGAGGGCGTTTCGGCCTAGTTAAAACAGTGTTAGAAACTCTTTCCATCTTCTGGATGTCATTGGAGTGAATCCCATGCAATATTTTGGCTAAACTGCGGAAGCTATCTTTCAATTTCCTGTGGAGTGGGAAAAACGAAAAACACCATATCCATCTTTGTAGCTGGGATATTTTTTCAAGACCTTTTAAGGGCAGGGGGTTGGGGGCTCGAAAACCTCCCTCTCTTTAACTCGGCTCTACTGGCAAACTCATTATGGAGAGCTCTTACACATGATTGCATCTGGCACCGAATCGTTGTTGACAATATCTGGGGAACATGCCATTGCTCGACTGGATTCGAAAGCCCTCTCATTTCCAGCTGCGAGCGTCCTCTTTCTGGAAGGGTCTGGCAAATTCACTTCCCGTGATCCTTCATTGGCTGAGATGGAGGCCAGGTTCAGGCTCGTCTATTTCAATTGGAAGAGACAAGATCCTTGGGTTGGAGGATCGTTCTTTCCTCTCAAAAACTCTGCAATCACATTTAATTTCAATTTTTTTTTTGAGACTGGCTCAAGTGAGAGGCCCGGTGCATGACTTCCTTCTATTGGATAAGTGGATGAACAGTGAAATGCTAGGATTAAGCGGTGAGGTAGCCATCGAATGGAACACTTATACAACTGCGCTAAGGAGTGTCGGTATCTCTCTAAAAAACGAGCCGAATTTACTTCTGTGGGCCGGAGGAGATGCATCGTGGGTTTTAAAAAGAAAAACATAATATGCTATGTTAAAAAGAAAAACTCTGCATTTTCAAAACCAAGCATTACCCTGACGAAAAAAGTGGTGGCGATTCTAGCGAAGATTTGGAGTGGAGAAAGCCAAACTAGAAAGCCAAGAGCGAGGGGTGGCAAAGTTTTGGAGTGGAGAAAGCCAGGGTCGCTCGCAGCATCAAGCTTCAGTATCCAGGTTTGATTTGATCATTGTATCAGYAGAATCTATATGATACTATTCATCAGACAACTAGTGCCCATTGTTGGTTGATTTMTACTGTGCTCTTGGTTTTAAAATTAGTTTTGTGAAGTTGTAATAGCACGATTTGGTGTTACTGGTCATGGCAAGAATGGGAATTTTTTTTAACGAATGGAATAAATGGCAGGTATGGTACTCTGAATTATGTCGGTTGATTTTTTACTTTACTATCAATATCAGAAAATAGTATCAGTTCGTAAGCTATCTTGATGAATAGTATGACTCTAAATTGTGTTTGCCAATTTCTTAGTTTACTATCAATATCAATAAAATTGCATGAAAAGCTATCTGTTGCAAATGATTCGAAATAAAATCTTCATTATGAAACCCATTTTATGAAACCCATTTTAAATAGAGGACCTAACTAGGTTTGAACCGGTGACCTCTTGAGTCTTTTGGTCTACAGTAAAATGCTCCACCAAACTACAACTTAGCTATAGGCCCAAGTTCCAACCACTTGTCACAGCTTTTTATTTCAGAACTTCCAAGCCCACCCGATAACCTTTTGAATGTGTGTGAAGAATGGATTCGTCATCGTGACATGACTTCCAAGTTACGCCCACCATTCTTAACCTCACCCAAGGAACCCTGTCGAGTGAATATTTTGGTCAAAATAAACGGGAGCCGTTCGGGACATTTAAGAATTAAGCTCCTACTTCCTCCCAGTTTTGTCGTGAATGACCTTGATTCAAGTGGAAGGATGGAGGACATCAGACAAAGGCCCGTGGTGGTTTTAGGGCCTTGGAACCTGGCCCTTTTCCTTAGGAACCCTACCAACATGTTATTGGAATCCATTTTGTTTTGATACCTCGCCTAAAAAGCTAGGAACCACGCAATTTTCTCACTGTGCAAAATGTGAGGAGTAGTTGGAGAGATGCGAACCAGATTTTTGAGTCCCAGAGGCTACAATCTACTTCGAAGGTTGAAAATAGATGGTCTCGTAAAGTCAGTTAGGAGAAAGTTGAAACGTATTACTTGAATACGCTTCGTTCACTCAACTACCTTTCATATAGAATCTAACCTAGCCTTCCATAAATATTTTCTCGCTCTACATTCAATACTCTAGCAAAGTTTGTCTTATTAATGGACGAGGAGTTTTAGATTCTATCAATTAATGGATGAGGACTAGGCAAGGAGAATAGAAGAAATGTATCCAAAACCAAATTGTTGCCTTCAAAAATATTAAGTGAACATGTGCAAACACTTTGCTGGAAACCACTTAGCGTGCCATTAATTTAGAATTTGAATAGTTGCTTTCAATTTTTGTTACTTTTTAAATTTTTCAAAATAAGAAAATCAAATTCAATGGTTATTTCTCAATAAATAAATTGACAGAACTCTTCAAGGCGGAAATCTCCCATACAAGTCATTCTCCTCCATTGCTTTAATGACGTTCTCTTGATAAAACCAGTTCCTCTCAATCCAATACTCTACATTGACCTACCCATGCTGTATGGTAGTATGGCAACTCAATTTTGATTCTTCAATTTTATATAAGATGTCTCCGAAATTATGAAGAAAATGTAGGTTTTTTTATTTAGAAAGATAGACAAGCTAACAAAAATCAATGATTATGAAGAAAATGTAGGCTTTTTTATTTAGAAAGATAGATAAGCTAACAAAAATCAATGTGATCATTCAGTTGGGCTTTGTAAATTCATATCCATGATTTAATTTTGTTTATGTATTTAAATGAATTTTCCAAAAAAATCAATCTTACTGTAATAGTTAAGCTCAATGTGATCATTCAGTTGGGCTCTATAAATTCCTATCCATAATTTAATTTTGTTTATGTATTTAAATAAATTTTCCAAAAAAATCAAACTCACTGTAATAGTCAATGATGCAGGTCAAAAAATTAAGAAGTAATTAGCATAGTTCCAATGTTAACCCTCAATCTAGAAGGGATGAGGAAAAAACAGTTGTAACTTATAATTTCTTAAAAGATCCAGTTATTTAGATAGATTAATATGTTTAAAAAAAAACACAGTTTGAATGTTTAAAGCTAAATACCTATAATGTTATTAAATTAAATAACAATTATATGTATTAATTTTTTTATTAATTATTTATAAAAAAAAAATCACCCACTTTTATAAAGCTTCCTGCCAAAATCCATGCATATGTCACTTGCATGGCTGTCAACCTAATGTCACTTTCCTTGTATCGTGTCATCCTAAATTGCTTTAAAAGAGCATTGACATAGTTTTATTAAAAAATACACTCGAATTTATAACAAATTTACATGCCAAGAAACTAATTATATAACATTTTAAAGTTTGTCATATAATGTATTACTAATTATATAGCATTTTAAAATTTAATTAGCATTTTAAAGTTTGTCATAGAATGTATTACAAATTTATATAACATTTTAAAGTTTGTCATAGAATATATTACAATTTTTTTGGACAAATGTATTACATAACAATTTTTTTGGGGGTTTGCAGTTAATTTCCAAAAGTATTTTGGACAGATGTATTACATAATAGCTTTTTTGGGTATAAGGACAAGAGTTGGGGGTTATGTTGGTTTAAGGACGGGAGTTGAGGATATATGGAATACGATGTGTAAAAACACTAAATATACCTTTGTTTTGGGGACAAAATGTACTATTTCATTTTTAGAATTAATACAATTTATAAATTTTGTTGTTTTATGAATTTACATTTTCAAATTTCACTAAATATCTATTTGATGTAGT
Organism: Picea mariana; assembly: GCA_032191745.1. Taxonomy (NCBI): domain Eukaryota; kingdom Viridiplantae; phylum Streptophyta; class Pinopsida; order Pinales; family Pinaceae; genus Picea; species Picea mariana. The sequence continues at coordinate 12,655 of JASDQU010221489.1, forward strand.
TATAATTGTAATATTTTCCAAGTAGGTAGCGATCTAGCTTTTACTAATTCTTTTATTAGAAACAAATTTGATTGGAAACTTAATATTTTAGTTAACACATTTTTTTATGAAGTGCTAGCTTAATTTATTGTTTTCAATTGAAATATAAATTTTCTGGAAACTTTTCAGCATGGAAGGGTTGCATGACTATATACCCTTCTCACTGAAATTATAACGTACCCTTCAAATTTGATCACTGTTGGGAAGGCCCGGGGATTTGTAAACTCCGCAACTATTCCTCAGAGACAAAAACCTAATGACATGCGTAGAACTAAACTCAAGCGCATTAAGACAGACCAGACCGACTTGACCTCAGCAAAATAATTAATATTTATGAATATCATGACAAAACATGAGGATCATAAATATTTTGAGAGATAGAAACATAATTATGCCGAAAGGCGTATACCTATTGGCAATGGGAATGATTAATGACCTTTTAATCTAAAATTCTAATCAGATGGCTAACAATTGAAGATGTTGGCATATTCTTAGTCATCATCCCAAATCAATGAATGTGATTTACTCTTCATAACTTCCTTGTATTTCTGAATGCATCCGTTAACCTGTTTAATTTTTAACATTTACCTAATCATATTAATAAATTATTGTAGCACCATATAATTGCCACGTTTGGATTATTAACGGGCACTACTTCAACTTCCTCCTCAGCTGTCTGTGCGTCTCAGTTATCCGCGCATTTCATATTCGATGGTCGACCCACCTATTGCATGAGCATGGAGCGTTTCATTTTCGAGCGTGCGTGTCCAGGAGGAATCCATGTTCGCATTATACACAGAGACATCAAATGATATAACTAGCACAACCGCTAATTACCAGCCGATACCTTTCGGTATTCTCAGCTGCGAGTTAGCGACTATGCTAGTGAATAGTATACTATGAGGTATTTAATAGTTAGATTTAAAGTTATAGTTTTGATAGTATACTACGATATAGATTAATGAATAGTATATTTTTCCTTGCACATAAGAAATCTATATCCTTAAAAAGTATATGTTTTGAGATATATTAATTAATGGTTGAAATGAAGTAAGTTGTTATATAAATAGTTGAAATTTACTTTCAAAGGATGTAGATTTCTTCGTTGTAAGGAAACAAATTTCATTCTCAAAATTGTTCTCTTTTCATTATTAGAAGGATTTAATACATATTAACATATTATTTAATTCAAGTTTTAGTCATTTATGTATTTATGTTTTAATTATATGTTTTAATTTATAATTTATGTTTTAATTATATGATTTTATTGAATTAAAATTTATTTTGATGTTTATTTTAATTAATGTTTACTATATCCACTATATAAGAATAGTATTTATTGGTCCTTGCCTAAGTTTTAGGACTATAGTAATCGTTTTAGTATTGATTATGTTTTTCTTTTCACATTGACCAAAATTTTGGTGTTGTTTTCTAAAGTTAAACTTTGTTTGAAGTGATCTATTTTTTTGTGTTTTGTTTTGATTGGTCGTTGAAAACAACATCTTATTGTCGGGCCGACAACGAGAATTGAATATGCAATTTAATTATGCAGGTTTAGCGGATAGTTGGAAGGGCTACATGTACGAGTGTGAAATTTATGAGACCATCATGGTTCAAAAAGATTGTTACAGTGTCAACTGGGAATTGGTGGCATTTAAGGTGGTGGGCTAGCCAACATGCATATATATTTATTATTCACTATATAGAATTATTTTATAATAATAAATATATATGGATCATTGTGCTGGGATTGTTCATTAAATTTAGTCCATGTCGAAGGCTTGGGACAATAGCAATCGTTTTAGCATTGACTGCACTTTTCTTTTCGTGCTGACCAAAAATTTGGTGTTGTTTTCCAAAGTTAAACTTTGTTGGGAGCGATCTACATTTTTTTGTTGTGTTTTGATTGGTCGTTGAAAACAATATCTTATTGTCAGGCCATCGGGGGGAATTGAATATGAAATTTAATTATGTAGGTTTAGGGGATAGTTGGAAGGGATGCATGTAGGAGTCCAAATTTTTTGAGACCATCACGGTTTAAGAACCTTGTTACGATATCAGCTGGGAATTAGTGACATTTAAGGCCCTGGGTCAAACAAGATGCATAAATATTTACTGTTCGGTGTATAGAAATATTTTATAATAATAAATATATATGGATTATTGTGCTTGCATTGTTCATTAAATTTAGTACACTTGATAGATTTTGAAGGGATTCATGTGTACTTCTTGACATGATTCTGTGTGATAGCTTTCACGAACTATAATGAGCTTCAATTGAATTCTTTTGTTCAAATTATGTTGTTCTATAAGAGAGGAAGTCGAGGTGGGTAAGTGTTAGGAAATGAAGAACACTTCCACACTAAACCTAGAAGAAGAGAGGAAGAAATAAATCAAGAAAGTAAATGACAAAGAAAACACACAAAACACAAATATTTTACCCTAGAAACCCAAATCGAGAAAACCAACATTCCTTGAGCATTCTGATTTCTTGTTGTTTTATTCATTCAGAATAAAAGGTTACCTTTCTAACCTTGGTCCACACCTAAGACACAATCGACATCATACCCTCTTTCTTACACAAGAACAACCTTGTATCCAATTCGTCTTACATCTACATGACCAACAACATTTACACCGATTTCTCTAAAAGATTGATCTAATTATTAGCCTTTACATCATTACAACACGCCTTCTTTATAGGATTTACAGTAGGAAAAAACCTAAAGAAAAGGATCCCAAAAACAATTACAGATCCACACAAATCATTGGCTACAAATCCCGTGAATCTCGAGATTCTGTCGCGATTATGTTATAATCGACTACCAAGTCAGATCACTAGTCAACTACCAATGGACCTTCATTTGGTCTTAATTCAGTATGCCACACGCCTGCCTATCTGCCTCTTGTCAGTCGGCCTTGTTGTCAATATCTTCGAATTCGACTTTACCCGGTCGACTACCTTAAACTTTGACTTATTGTCAATCCACCTTGACTTCGACTTACTTTCGATCCACCTTGAATTCAACTGTTAGTTGATCCACCTCGACCTTCACTATAAATAACATAACAACCCAACATTCTCCCACTTGTTGTCTTATTTGCTGAAACTGAGAGATTCCTGAAGTTTCGTTCACAGACCCAAGGCAATAATGCCCATTACCTATCTACCAAGAGAACTTCACAACACTCATAGACTTGGTAAAAGAGTCTTCTATGTTTTCCAAGGTGTCTACTTTCTCCAACAACACCTTGTTTCTTTCCACCATGTCTCTCACGAAATGGTATTGTACATCAATATGCTTAGTCTTTAAATCATAAGTAGGGTTCTTTGCCAGAAATATTGCGCTTTGATTGTCGCAACTTATCTTCATAGATTTTTGTTCAAACCCGATTCCTGAAAACAACCTTTGCAACCATATTGTTTCTTTGCTTCTATGAGTGGTTGCCACATATTCAGCTTCTGTTGTTGATAGGGCTACGACCGCCTGTCACTTACTCATCCAGCTGATTTCTCCACCGAATATCTTGAACACTATGTCAGCCGACCTTTGTTGATCCATATCTCCATCCCAGTCGACATCGACAAATCCATGTAAATTTAATTCACCACTGTCTCCTCCAAGTTTTCCCTGGTAGCATATAGCATAGTCTTTTGTGCCACACAAATACCTGAATACTCTTTTGACAATTTTCTAGTGCTCCTTTCCAAGTGTCGACATGTACCTACTCAACACTCCCACTGCATGGGAAATGTCTAGTCGAGTGTGGACCATCGCATACGTTAGAATACCAACAACACTTGCATAGGGAACACGTGATATGTCCTCTATTTATTCCCGTGTCTTTGGACACTGTTTAACAATTAGTCTTGCTCCCACAAGAATTGGAACCTTCACAAGTTTGCAATCATGCATGTTGAATAGTTTCAACACTATTTCAATATACTTCGTCGGGTTCAACCATAGTTTTCTAGATGCTCAATCTCTCTTAATCTACATTCCCAGAATGAATTTCGCTGCACTGAGATCCTTCATTTCGAACTTGGAGGATAGTTTCTTCTTCACCTCCTTTATTGCATCCATTTTGTTTCCAATTATAAACATGCCGTCGACATACAATGCTACATATATGAAATTCCCACCTTCTTCTTTGGAATATATACAGTGATCATCTTTGCTTCTAACAAATCCAAAACTAAGGATGTACGTGTCAAAATTTTGGTACCACATCCTTGGTGATTGCTTTAAATCATAAAGGGATCTTTTTAGTTTTCACACCAAATCTTTATTTATCTTTACTACAAATCCTTCAGGATGTTTCATGTAGATTTCTTCTTCCAGGTCCCCATGTAGGAACGTTGTCTTTACATCCATTTTTTCTATTTCTCGATCAAATGTTGTAGCCAAAGACATTAGTACTCTAATGGAAGTTAATTTTTCAACATGGGAAAAAATCTTACTGAAGTCGACTCCTTCGAATTGGGAATATTCTTTCAGTACCAATCAAGCCTTGAATTTCTCGACTTCTCTTGCAACGTTCATCTTCTTCTTGAATACCCTTTTTCTATCGAAGGGATTTATTCCACTAGGTAATTTGACTAGGTCCCATGTCTCATTCTTGTGCAAGGATATCATCTCTTCGACCATGGCATCCTTCTAGGGTTTTCCCTCTATTGATTCGACTGCCTCCCTCACTGACTTGGGATCATCATCGATGGCAGTTAACACGAATGTGGAATGGAAGTCAGGTGGACTATACCTTTCGATTGGTTTTCTTACTCGTTCTGAACTCCTTACAACCGAGGTCGGTTGTTCTACCTCTTCATCTAATTCAATCAACTCATTTGAATCAACTTCTTCCTTGCTCAGTTCAAACCGCACCTTCTCAAGATTATTCT
>JASDQU010221491.1:0-10597 GCA_032191745.1 Picea mariana
GTCATATTTTCAAGCATGAAATTTCCAATGAGTGTGACTCGGACAGTTGCGTTGAATTTTATGCGCAGATTAGTTCCCTAAAGCAATCCAGCTGTAAGAATATGCGACTTAAAGATAACGACTACAGCGCAAGGTAAGACACCGATACACAATCTTATTAATATTGGAGTGCTACGCTGTCATCGTCTTTTGTTTTTCCAGAATATTCTTGGAGTCATCGGAGTTTTTCCAGAATGGGAAAGTTGAGTCAGTCATCATTGACAGTTATTTGCTAATGTATACTAACTCATTACTGTTATTTAAGGAAATTACTGTTATTTAAGGAAAGGAAAACCACGTCATCTCGAATATTTTGTAGCTGGTGATAGCAAGGGTACAGACTTTCACTTATTTAAGAAAGGAAAACCAAGTTATATTGAATATTTCTTAGCTGGTGATAGCAAGGGGACAGAGTTTCATTTCTTGAATATATAATTCCTATAATATACTTGTTAATGTATTCAGAAGTAGAGTTAATCTCTAGGTGAGTTGTGTGATTTTATTCGTTGGATTTGTGAGATCTTATTTTGGTGTGGTGAGTGGTTGAGATATTTTTTCAACTAATTGATTGTATGATGATAGTAATTTGTCTATCTTTATACAAGTTTGTTGTATTTATATGTATTCTTGAAATTAATTCAATATAGTGATTAATATCATTTTCTATGTAATACTCTATTCTCCAATTTTTTTTAATATGGTATTAGAGTGAGTTTTAATATGATATGAAAGCTAGACTGGGCATAACTCCCTCATGGGAATACCCAAAAACATGAAGAGAGTAGAGTAGTGAGTTGTTCTTAGATATGCAAGAGTGTGAGTACTTTCAGTGACGACCTCATAAAACATTGTGAAATGTGTGAAGCATAATCTGATCCATGAGTTCTTTTATTAACTTGCTACAAATTACTTGCAAGTTGTTGATGTATCCATCTATGGGTTTGATGGGTGTATATGTGTTTGTTGAAAGAACTATTTAATATTTGGATATATTGTTTTTTATTCATGATAGTGAAGAACGAGTCAATGGTGTTGTTGAAAATATCTTGGAATTATTGAAGTTAATTAATATATTGAGTCTAGCCAACTCAATATGAATTGTAGTGGTTTTGTTAAAATTGGTTATTATGACAAATCAAAGGTGGGTGGATATGAGAAATCCAAGACAATGTCATTGAAGACAAAGAATCCACAATCAAGATGGAGAGACAAAGCAAAGTGATGGTGATGAGATGAGAATGATCTTGGTGTTGTAATGGACATGTATATTAGGCATATAATTGGTAATCTTTGTGTTGATGTAAAGCATTTTTGAATTCTTGTTGTAGGTGAATTTATGATGCATATGGGGTGCATGATCGATTGTACCTATACCACGGAGTTTTGGTCCAAGTTGTAATTCTTAGCCATAGACAAGTTGGTTTTCCTAGTAAAGTAGTGTTGAGTTAGGGCTACATGTAATCATGTAGAGTGTATCCCTCTTATGGATAGAGTGGATGTGTCACAAGTTGTGGAATTAACCATGTGGATAGGTACAAGGGTGGTAGTTGTACTCGTGTCTAATATTGATTTAGAATCAAAGAAGTTTGATCTTTTATTCAGGTGGGGATTTTATATGATAGTCTCAAAAGTGTGAGATGTTTGGGACCGAGTTATGTTTAAGGGAGAGTTTAACATTGATGAACCATGTAGCTGAAAATGATTCCTAGAGAACTTGCGGTTACAATGGCTGATGATCTATGTATTTCGGTAGATGGATTGTTTTTTATATAGACGTCAATAATTAGATGCAGGTACAAGAGGAAGTAGAAGAAATTTTGAAATATTGAATCCCTGACAGTGATGAAGATATGATCACATTGATATTTAGATAAGTAGTCATTAAGGGACAGTGTTGGAATATATAATTCCTACTTATCTAATATGCTTGCTAATGTATTGAGAAGTATAATTAATCTCTATGTGAGTTGTGTGATCTTATTCTTAGGAGGTTGTTTGAGAGTTGGATTTGTGAGATCTTATTTTGGTGTGTGGTTGATATATTCTCTCAACTGGTTGATTGTGTGATTAGGGTATCTTGTCTATGTTGAGACAAGTTTGTTGTATTTATATGTATTCATGAGATTAATTCAATATAGTGATTGACGCCATTATTTGTGTGTAATACTCTACTCTGCCTTAAACATAACTTGGTCCCAAACATCTCACACTTTTGAGACTACCATATAAAATTCCCACCTGAATCAAAAGATCAAACTTATTTGATTCTACATCAAGCTTAAATACTAGTAAACCTACCACCCTCGTACCTACCCACATGGTTAATTCCACAACTTGATGACACATCCACTCTATCCATAAGAGGGATAGACTCTACATGATTACATGTAGGCCTGACTCAACATGACTTTACTGGGGAAAACCAACTTGCCTATGGCTAAGCATTACAACTTGGACCAAAACTCCAGGGTGTCGGGTACAACCGATCATGCACCCCATATGCATCATAAATTTAGGTACAATAAGCATTAAAAAATGCTTTACATCATCACAAAGGTTACCAATTATATGCGCAATATACAATCCCATTACAACACTAAGATCATTTTCATCTCATCACCATCATCACTCCTGTCATATTCCTATGAGTCTTGAGCCCTTAACCTATTTCCTTCCATCCCAAATCTCTTACTCAAGGAGAAACAATTTTGATTCATGTATTTATTTTTTGGATAATATATTTGATGAAATTTTGTAATATAAAATCATAATTTTGATAATAATTTTATAATTCTAATATTATAAATAAATATGTAAATTTCATTTTTGTTATAACAATTTCACATTAATAATTAAATTTATGATTTTAACCATCTTTCAAATATCCTATCAAAATAATAATAATTATAATAATAATCTATTTTTAAAGTCTATGGAGGCATACATACCCTAACCTCCTCTACATTTGAACCTATGATCTCCAAGAAAGAAATACATGTTCTGGTCTCTCAATTTACAAGGTAGACTTTGGCTCTTTTACACAAAAATTACTTTTATCTTTGCAAATGAAAATATAAATATGTAGACAGGTGTAAAATTATCCAAGAAACCCTCAGAAATTCGAATCATTCAAATTCCAGGTGGACGAGAATTTTTGTGAAGCATGGCGTGCATTTATGCACAAATACAAACATTACATTTTAAAGAAAAACAAGTATTTTTCTCATTGACATATTTCATTTTAGTCTTTCTAGGTATCGTACATGTTGGTTTGTCTGTTGATTTATTTAATTATTAATATTCAGACATGTGACCTTGTATTTTTTGATGATTTCATCAGGTCTTCACATTGGAAATGCAACCAACAACTAACCTATGTGTGATGTGGTTGTAGAGGCTCCTACCTCATCGAGCTCATGGACCTAGGTAGTTAGTAGTCATTTTGTCATTTAGTTTGTGTGTGTGCACAATTTCCAAAGATTCATGTATATTTCGACCCTTTACTAAATTATGGGCACAAATCACCCTAGTATGCATTCTTTAGGGTTTACAACAAATCCATAATCCTGTAACTTGTAACTTGGAAATTAACAACACCATAAATGGATTTTTCCTCCTAGGGCGTGCATTTCTCATCATCCCATGTTTTCATGTATTTTTATGCATTTTTCCCTTTACGCATTTTATTGCATTTACAAGGCAATTTTTAGCATTTATGCACAACATACAGTTTTTGGTTTCAAAATGCACAAATAAAGTATTAATCGATGTAAAATCATAAAATATAAACTCCACAATTTAAACCACTCAATTTGAAGGTCATATGAGTCTTAAGCGTGTATTTTACAGTAAGACGGTTTTACCCTCCATTTTACAAAACTTGGTGAATCTTGATTCAAGGTAGAAATATTTAGTCATTTTAAAATGCACTTTGCATGATATATATATAGATTTAGAATATTATTAACTTCACTCCCAAAATTAGGTAACTAAATTTTGAGCTATATAGAAGCATGGGCGTGCATTTCCATTAGGTCACTTTCTACTGTTTTGGTCTCTCAATTACAAGGTAGAATTTGTCCCTTTTATGTAGTAACCATATTTATGTTTGCCAATGAATATCTAAATATGTATATAGGTGTAAAATTATCTAAGACACCCTTAGAAACTTGGACCACTCAAATTGCAGGTGCGTTAAGACCTAGGCATGCATTTTAGTGAAGTTTGGAGTGCATTTCTGCCCAAGCACATAAATTATAGTTTAAAAGAAAAGCATGTATCTCTTAAGTGTGAGTGTACATTTTTAGTTGATTAGGATCTAACAAGATTGAATTAGGGTTTTATGCAACAATAGAAACTGTAATCCTAATTTTCCATATCATCATATATCGAGAACATTGTCATCTACATCTAGTTCAACCTGCAACCTATATCCAATTTAATTTTTATTTTTTTTACTTTATTATACAGGTGGCAGACGTCTGATGACTGTTCGTACCATTCCCGACAAGACTTACAACTCTATTGTGTCGCTCGTTCGACGATTTCGCCAAGCCATATCATTGGATCACCAATGGACTACACGTTGTAGAGCATCGCCACATCAATGTAGATCATCGGCCATAAAGTCACAATTTGGATGGCATCCACGTCAGTTGTTCGACAATACTTTAACGTGCTTATGTCGTAGTAAAGACCGTCGCCGTCGGTAAAAAAATTTCTTGGAAAATTCCACGTGGCAAATCAATGTGTCACAATACCGCCACTGTATGATTGCCATAATGGTGATGATTTGTTGCGACGAACATCTGTTTTGTAAAATCTCTCTACATATTCCACATGGCAGTCGGTGGTGTCGGATATTTGACATAGACTTATGGCCATCGCGAGTATGATGAAAATGGTGTGACAAATAGCTGAGGAGGAATTTTGTCAGAATCCAGACGAGGGGTTGTCGGAAGGGTGTTAGAAAATGAGGCAAATGTAATAGTGACAACCCATAAAATTTTATGCGCATGATACTTCTAGCTATCCATCTTTAAATATTGCATTCATGCAGCCTAGAAACGCCATCCTTGCCAAGTTTTTACTTGGAATATGCATGTTCATCCTAATATATTACATCCTATGGTTATAGTTGGCCCCTTTACAAAGTGGGGGAATAAGTTTTATGACATGTAATATTTCTTTGGCTAATAGGAACAATTACACCATTGTGGCCATTGACTAATTTACTAAGTGGGCTAATGTTATCCATACTTCTTCCAATGATGATACCACAATGGAACTTTTCATATTCAACCATATTATTGTTAGGTTTGGTGTTCCCAAATCAATAGTTACTAATCACATATTGCATTTTCAAAATAATATGATGACTGAAGTGGCAACCAAGATGGGTTTTTGGATCAAAATTTGATTCCTTACTATCCTTAACCTAATGGTCAAGTCAAATCCATTAACAATTTTTTGAAGACCATGATGCAGAGGATGGTGGGTACACATAAGACTAATTGACATCTAATGTTTTTTTCGGCATTATGGGCCTACAAAACCTCAATTAAAATTACCATTGGTTTTACACCTTTTCAACTTGTTCATGGAGTTGAGGTATCTATACTGATTGAATTAAAAATACCTTAATTAAAACTAGCCATATAATTATTGACTAATACCTCTACAGAGGAAGAACATCTCATTTATTTGGATTGTATTGATGAGCATTTCCGAGAAGATATTTTGAATAATGAGGCTCATAATAAGTCCATTAAATTCTAGTATGATAAAAATGTTCATCTGCATGTCTTTGTTGAAGGAGATTTGGTTTTGGTTTATGATCAAGATCATGAAAAGTTAGGAGATAGGAAATTTGAATCTCTTTGGCATGGTCGTTACATTGTGAGCCATGTATTGCGAAAAAGGGCCTATGAGTTAGTTGGCCATGAAAGAAATCCTTTGTCCGAACCTTTCTATGGGCTCTATATGAAAAATTACTATGCATGAGAAGCAATGTTGCATGATGCTTTTGTAGCATGCTGTAATTTTAAATTTTTGTACTTTATGTATTTTTATTTTTTCATTTGTTTTTTTTCAATTCACATGTTGATCATTCTTGGTACTTGATTTGAAAATGTTGACGTCCATCCCTATTTGTGTAGGTTTTCTAGATGACACCAATTGTAGTACTTGGAACATTGCCTTGACTGCATGGTTGATTTTTTCTCCTATGGACCAACTAGTGAGTTTAAGGGGCCCATGCCTCAATGTTGCGACCAACAAAATTGCAAAGTATAGTGTAGTCATCGAACTTCTCTCCGAATTTATTAATCTATCCATATGCTATTTAGTTTTTTATTTGGATTCACAGTTAATGGTGTAGCAACTGAATAATGTCCATCATGTGAGAAATCCTACTCTTTGAAAGTATTTGTGGGTGCAACTTATTGAAAAAACGTTCGGGTTTGTTACTTATGATGGTATTCCTAGAAGTTTAAACACATTGGTTGATTCATTATCTAAATGTGTGTTGGGTTGAAACTTGTTGCATTAAAACAAATGTCAATACAAGCATGCATATACAATAATCATGGAAGATAAATAACAATCATCTAACTCATAAGAGGAATTGAACCATATTTATTGATACATAAAAATATCTAATATTATTTCCAAAAATATGTAGAGTACAAGACCAAGCTCCATGGCTCATAATGATATGGTTCAAAACATATCAAGTCTATATAATCTGTAGAGACGATAAATGATAAAATATAGACTAATCATCTTGAGGTGCATGTGTCTCATGGTAGCACAATGTAGCATTGACTACATGCATCAACAATTAGGAAAAAGGATGTGGTACTACCACCATGTGGCATTGTAACCTCAAGGGAAACATTAGCTACCCTCACCATGGGCACACCCATCACGAACCCCTCTAGGTTCCTCTATACTTCGTGTAGGTTTTATGTAGCATCCTCATCTCCCTCCTCTTCATTTGGTTGTTTCTCCTCCCTAGCTTTGCATTAGTTCGGGCCCATACAACCTAGATAGACTTGACCCACATTTGTGTCATACATTATGATTGTCAATATCATTGCATAGTAAAAAACATATAATATGTTTAAAATCCAAAAAATGTTATAATTTTAAAAATAAAAATAAAAATTGTTATTTCTTAACTATGTCTCCCCATTGCGCTTTGGGAGGAAGTATGAGCTCTAGATCATGTTTGAATTAGTGCCAGCATAGGGATAATATTCAATCATGACGATATGTTCATCCCACCATTCAAACAATTCATAGATGAATGTACTCATGGAAAAGATACCCCTAAGGTGAGCCATGCAATCTACCCACCTCTACATATTGGGCTCAAATGGACCAGTAAATAGAGTAGATACATGAGGGCACATACCTAGTACTCTATCCAATAAGAGAGAATATAGGATTGATCCACCTCTACATATTGGGATCAAATGGCCCAGTAAATGGACAGATATATGAGGGTGCATACCTGGTACTCTCTCTAGGAAGAGGGAATAGAGGATTGATCCATAGCCAAGATTTTTATGTTTCCATGTCCTGCATTTGGTCAATCAATCACTCATATTGACCATCAGTCCTATGTATTAGTCATAAATAATGGGTCAAAGGAACTCTATATCATAGTGAATGTGGGTACATGATGCTAAGTGAGGTACCATGGACCCTGCTACATGAGTGATAGTAAATAGTATGGTTTGAAAGGATAACTGCTAGACATCCTCTATTTGTAGTTGATTATTTCTCTTTCTTGACCTTGGTAAACAATGAGTAGCTAAGTACTCATCAATGGCCCCATAATCTCCACCCTTTCCAACTTCGTTTAGGACTACCAACTCACAACGTCGAGATAATCCTGTCAAGAAATAGTTGTCTTGAACATCTAAGTGGAGAATCTTATGACCGACTTTGAAGTATTGTTGATTTGGGTACAAAAAACCTACAACCTTTGCAACAACATGATTTGACTTTGCATATTTTGACTCTGAAATAATTTCATAATCCCACACTCTCTGAGTGCATCAAAGGTGACTTGGTCATGCAATGCAACCACATTATCTGTCTCATGTTATTTCTCCTTCCACATGATCATGATGATTCACCCTGCAAACATATAAGGAAAAAATGTGTATTAGTACCTAGTGACTTTTTATGAGACATTTATTCAATTTTACCTACTTTAGTGTTGGGTCGCAACTATTCTTATGGAAAAAGACAATTGTTCACAGCTTTACTATGGAACAATCACAACTAGGTCCTTTTAGCTGGGATTCTTGGGTATCAAACCTGCGACCACACACTTGTGGCCCAAATGGGGTTCAACACCCCTCAACTTCTCAATAAAATGAAAAATGGAAAGGATTGAACTAAATATCTTGAGTTGGGGGTCTACCTAGTCCAGATGAAACACAAATCCGCTGATAGAATCTTGCATAATGTGTGCTAGAATTTTTAAGGTAAAAATAATTTTTTCACCAGAGGTAAACTTCAACAAAGTAAAATGATAAAAATGAGTTCATTTTCCCATATATAGACATGTTTTTTACCCTTTTTGAACCTTAGACCTTCATTTCTTTACCTTTGTTGAATCCAAACTCATTGCAACTTTTAGTTTATGCTTTGAAATTGTTACATGATATTTATATTGGATTTATTAACTTTTGGACTAGTATTGTTGGTCATTTATACAAGACTTTGGAACATCTTTTTGGTACTTTCATGTGGTGATCTTAGATGAACTTGAAGGTGAATTTTTCAATTTCGCACATAGTGATAGGTTTCTAACTTGAATTTTGATATCACATCATTAACTTGAAATTGTTCCAAGATTATGCCTTAGGTTTGATCCTTTCAAGTAGCTACATTTACCTCTCTTATTTGCTGCAAGTCATAACTTGTTCGTAGTGTCTACCCTCCACGGTCTACTCCAATTTGATCCTTTTTCCATTTGGTGCCCATGCTGATTTTTTATTTGTAGGCCCTAGAATCCAAATTTATCCCCACCATGAATTAATATTTGGGACCTCATGCTTCTGATATTATCCTTTTTTGGCCATGTCCCGAAGGGTTCCTATTATTCTTTTGTCGCTTTATAGTTGTACTTGTTGTAACAACCCCAATCGTTATGACTACAAGCGAAGCATAAAGTGCAATTTTTTTTTTGTTTTTAGGAAGGAAGGCAACAACGACAATAGTTAAACCACCCTGATTGATGACGAACACCATGCGCACATATCAGGCAACAGAAAACAATGACTCAACACAAGAGAAGATTGAGCAACTGGGTGAAAACATGCAGAGATCAAGACAGATAGAAATGACTACCCGCCCGACACAGCATGACAATGCCTACAAGCTAAAGGAAAACATCCACCATCCCGAAACAACGGCCTCGACGACCAATAACTATAACCTCTATGGCGTGCAAGCCCAACACATGAATGCGTTACATCCCAAGCGCCAACAACAAACTACAACGAGCAAATACCCACAACGGGTAGCACAAACTCCATCCAAGTTATCATTCACCTCTATTCATTAAGGTGTGCAATTATCCCCTCATCAGGAATCATGTCATCACACGGTGATAGGCATAAAAGTAACCTAGAAGTGACACGACATAGCTAGACCAAAACCAAGAAGGTTAAACACGCTAGACGATTGAAATAATTGTCAACCACAAGACGAAAAACAAACCCTAAGCACCCAAATGACAAGTTAACAAGACGCACGGGAAACTAACGACTATAAAAATCATACCACATGATAAATTATCGGCACACAAGGTCTAAATAAAAAATACATTAATTAAAAGACGCGAAACACCATCTTATGAAAATTCCCAAGAATCCATTCTACAATAACATGAAGCAATAAATTCCTCTCTCTCGCTTCTCAAGTCATTTATTAATTAAATACGATCTTATTAACAAGGTCTCACTACAATCGTCAATCCCTAACATATGACTCGACCACTTCCTCAACCAATGGTTGAATAGGATGCGAGACCACATGGTCAAGAGGCACATCACCCCCCAAAACTAGAGTAGTATCGGCCAAAGATTGCATCGACAAGACCACTTCATCAACCAATCATTGAATATATTATTGGGAAACCGAAGATGACTCAAAACCATAAGGGACTTCAGACAAGGACGATGCTCTTCATACCACTTGAATATCAGGGCACATAAGAGTAAGGTGATATCCATCACAAATATTACAAGGAAAGTTGGGCTTATGCCCTATACGTCTAGGCTTCTCAATCGTATCAATGCCCCCAACATGACTTGCAATGGCTAGTGGGTTACTCCCAGCATGACTTGTAGAGGATAAGTGTTGGTCTCCAACATGACTTGCAACGGCTAGTGGGTTACTCCCAGCATGACTTGTAGAGGATAACTGTTGGTATCCAACATGACTTGCAGAAGTTGGTGATGTTTGTCCGGTATGAATAATAGTGACTAGACTCTTGCCCCGAGCATGACTTGCAACGACTATTTTCTTGTCTTCA